>JAURVB010002619.1:0-28446 GCA_033002965.1 Piper betle | reverse complement strand
CATTGCAATTGGTGCCTTTATTCACTTCCTCACAATTGACGGAGTGCTCTTCTTTAAATGGTTCACCTATCTTTCCCAATTTTGCATTATCAGTCTCCACAGATGAGGTTTGTATGCCTGACACCAAAGGTGCACTGCCTTCTTGTGCTAATTTTTGCAGCATCTGCTGTCTGGTCAGATGTCATTCCAGTGGAAGCAAATTCTTCTTTATTTGAGGTACTTTGCTGAGTCTTTTGCATCGTCCTAACAGGTTTCTTCTTGGTCGATTCTGACTTATGAACATCACCTTCTGAAATCCCGCGGGAACTTGGACTTCTGGTGACAAGAGTACTTACCTTCTTAGCTTCTATTGCATTTACAACGTTTGTACTAGACTTCTTGACGGAAATCACATTTTTAACTGGATTTATAACAGACACCTTGTTATGAACCCCAATTTTATCCTTTTGCTCAACAAAATTAGCAGATGTAGCTGAGATCCTTGTCCTCAGACAATGTTTTCCTATGTTGCTTTGAAGAAGCAGCATTTTTGCTATCTATTGAAGTGGAGCACTGACCCTCTGCAGGATCCTGATAGTTGTTGCCCACAAATCCAGGTGTCAAGCTTTCATCATCTATATGCCTTGTTTCTCTAAACTCGCCATCTTCAAAGTCATCATCAGCATCATGGGCCTTGGTTGTTGAATCTGTATATACAATTGAATTGTTGAATTTTTCATATCCACCATCACCCCAAAACGGTTCTTCTTGAAATTTGTTCAGTTTAACTTCCTCCTTATTCTCAGTAACATCTACACCAGAATACGGATATCTGCGCTGCTCACTCACTGCAATAGATTCACCTACGCTGGCAGTGACACAATCCACAGACGAAGTGTGTGTGCTTTGAACTAATGGCTCATCAGTAGCAGAATCAATAGACTCTGGCGCCACATTAAACAAAGCTGCATGTGAGCTGGCATGACCACCATTCATTGAGGATGTATGAGTACTTATGTTATCTTGGATATTTAGCTTGATATTTAGTTTTTCACAGACTGCTGGTGAACTTTCTACACATTTTTCAAGTTTCCTGCTGATCACATTATCTGGTTCAGGCTTTATGCTCTGAAAAACAACAGGTCGCATTACATCTGAATTCCCCACATAAGATGGTTCTGATTTTACAGCTCCCTGACTTGGAATACTTTGACGACTCGCTTCTACCATTTTCAATATGCCACCACTTGCTTTGTCTTCAACAGGTTCAGGTTTTATGGTTCTGGAGGGGGCAGGTTCAAGTTCTTGGTTTGTGAGATAGCCTCCACCAACATAGTCAAATTGGAACATACCCCAGAACCTGATAATGAGCGGGATGTTGCTTCTTGCTGAGAGGAAATTGCTTTACTGTGCAAATCAAAAGTACATGGAGGATTAAGCTGCAAGTGCAAGCTCATTTCTGGAATAAGGTTCTCACTACCCTTGGACGAACATAAATAATTCAGCGTTCGGTTATTTTCCAATTCTTTACTTGCCAATGAAGGTGAAGAAGACAGGGTCAAAGTAGAACCATTCTGACCTATATCTTTTGGCAATGCTATAGAGATTCCTTGTCCAGCAGCTCTGCCATCCTCTTCCTTCACTAGTCCTAAAGAACAATTCTCCACAGATTTGCCCTTTGGCTGCAAACAAACATTTTCTATTTGTAACTTCTTGGAATCACCCACAGAACCATCCCACGTGTCCATAGTAGTATTCAAATCCCAGTGTGACCTATTTGCAAGGCCAGAACCATTGTCAACTCGTGAGTCACATTCAACACCTTTACCTTGGATACTCCTATCTCTTATGGATGAAATCGGAAAATCTAATTTTCTTTGATACTGACCTAGATTCAATGAACAATTACTTGCATCCTGCAAAAGTTTTTCATTGTCCAAAGACTCTCCTAAAGACATCTGAACGTTAGTGTTTTCCTCTACTTTGTCAGCTTTGCACATGAAGACAGTTACAGGCATTTTCCCACTGTTAGAGCACTCAAACTGCATCATCGATGACTCTTTTGATGTAGACACCAATTCTGTAGTAAATGGAACACTAGTAGATGATAGTTTCTCTCCAGGATCAGATCTGAGTTCATACTTCACTATTTCTCCAGCACACAGTTTTTTAGCAGAGAGCTCCACTTGTCTCACAACTTCCACATTGTCTTCGATCGCATCCTCCACCCTACAACTTTTTTCACACTTAACAATAACTGGCTGACCACTGGAAGCATGTTCATCTGCCAAACCGGTAGTTTGAGGGTTGATATCATGCACTATAACTGACAGAGGCAACTTAGATTCAGACACTGATTGTTCTTCAGTTGGTAAGCCAAGTTCGTGTGGAACAGAAGACGATATCTGAGATGAAGTTAATGACAACTCAGTCAACCCTGACAGAGATAACTCGGATTCTGGTATTATTTGTTGATCATTTGGTAAGCCAGGTTCCTTAGGATTAGATGATAATTGAGTTGAAGTTGTTGACAAATCTGCAAGAAAATAATGCCGCTTCTTTAGTGGCACATCTGCCACGTATTTTCGTTTCTTAATTGGCACACCTGCAATGGAGTCGCTAACAGCCTGCCAGTGCTAACATTATAGAAAGGGATAAAAGAGTCAATAACAACCAAAAGAAGGACAGGCTGAACAGATCCACCTGTTAGTACATCATTGACTAAAGACGAAAGAAGCACCTCTTGGTCACTAGAAAGCGACATGTCTTTGACAACTAATACTTAGAAAGTTGCAACCTCAAAGAATTATCTGTATTGATATTCAAAGCTAGAGGCAACGAATCTTCCCATATCCTTCTACGTCCTGCAAAGAAACAAGGGACGGAGAGAAACAGCATAAAGAAATTTACAATTTGCTTCTTATGCTATTATTTTTCCATCCAATAATTATTTGAGACTAAGAATGGTTGGAATGTTGAGATATCATGAATCTTACAACCATAAACACATGAAGAAACTCCATCCAGCCTAGGATAAGTTGTCTAGGAATTTTTCCAAATTGAACTTATACAATGAACGGAGAAAATACTTATAAACAACGTTGCCGTGCCAGAACACAAAAGCTCCTAGCCGAACAAGAACAAGTCGAATGAGATACATCAACCATTCAAATTATAACAATTCCAGCCAAAGAACTAAATATCACACCATCCACAGACCAATCAAGAGCTATGATTACTTAATCCATCGTCCTTGCCCTCGGCACCTCAATCCCAGACTAAAATACTAAATCCCAGCAAACGCTCGACTTTCCAATGATAAGAACCACCCTAAACAAACGACTGTTCAAACAGCCGCATCCATCCGTCTCCGAAACAAAACAACTGAAAATCCCCATTTCTATCAACGCAACAAGATATACACCAAGCCACCACAAAAACTGCAAATCGGACCAAAAATCGTCTTCGCCACCCGAAATCCGCACTCCAAACAAATCGGCATATGAGTTGAGCAACCCGATCTTACATCCAACAAATCCAACAGACCATCAAATCCCCCCCCCCCCCCCCAAAAAAACAACAACCTCCGCCACCTGGGAGCTCAGTCAACTCCATCAAATCCCCCCCACCCCCCCAAAAAAAACAACAACTTCCACCACCTGGGAGCTCAGTCAACTCCCCAGAGCTACAAAAAACAAAACAAAAATCCATCCATCAACTGCAAGCAACTCCCACCTCCAAACCCTCATCCACCCCAAAACCCCACCCTCCGAGAGCACCCAAGCACCGACCTTCACCACCCCCCACCACCCCCAAAAACCAAACAACCTCCCCAAAAACCACAAAACCCCATCAAAAAACAGCAAACCACAACCACCACCGCCAAAAAAAAAAAAAAACCAAAAAAGCCTTACCTCCCACCAAAATCTCCAAAACCACCCGCCCCACAGATCATAATCCGACGATCCGGCGATCCCCGCGATCGGCGCAAGCGTCGGAACAACTCCGAAACCGGCAACGCAAGGATCAGGATTGCCGCCCGGATCGATCGGGGACGCCAGGGATTACTTCTAGCCGGAGAGATTCAACCCCGTCGCCGTCAAGAAATGGGATGAAAATCAAAGGAGGAAGCTTCGTCGTCCGCGCCGGGTTCGTCGGAGCATATATACGCGTGGGTGTGGGCCCCGCCGGCTGGGCCGACGCGTCGGATTTGTTGCCCCGTCACGTCATTGATGACCTTGCGATCCCCGCCCTGGCTGTCGTGTGGGCCCATGATTGAGATTGCCATTATCGACTCGCATCGCCCGGGCCAATGGGAGATTAACCTAATGTCCCATCCACTGTTACGCTGCGGAAACCCTAATCACAAGTAACCCATCGCATAATCAAATCTTAACCATTACTAATTTACAAATAAATCTTACATTTAATATAATTATAATATCATATCAAATTTTTTAAAAATTACTATTATCTAAAATTTTCATGGATCAATAGATATTATCGCTATAGACATTCGGTTATTCATTCAATCTTATACCTAATACAATGAAGTAAGATATTATAACGTATAATTTTTTTAATAATAAATTTGGTTATATATATTAAAATTAGGGACATGGGCGTTATTAGATACACCCATTTGATTACTAGCATTTAAAGATTTAAAAAAATCATTTTTTTCTGGAAATACTTCTTAGCACAGAAGGATTTATTTTATTGTTATTATATTAAAATTCCGTTTGGTTAGCACAAAATAAATAAAAAATTTATGAAATTTAAATCTAATAATTCACGCCAAAAGTATTGATCATATATTAAAAAGTAATTAATTTTTAAAATAATTTATAATAAATGCAAGTAAGACTTCGTGCAGAGTTTTCTTCTTGAAAATTTAATCTCCATTAATTTCTTATCAGAATATAAATAAAAAATTATAAAGAGATTTCACATCTTATTTATAGATCATAATAACAAAATTTATATAAATTATAACTAAAATTTTTTTATATATTTTACATAATCAAATGGAGGTGGGGCTTTAGTATTAAAAAATGAACACTTGTCCTCGGAGGGGCAATTTGATAAATTATAAAGAAAGTTTGAGTAAAGGAGGGTTTCTGTTTAGTAACTAAATTATTGGAATTTGAACCGGTTGCACTCAAAAACACTAACGGAAAACTGGCTTAACTTGTCTAATTAATGTTTAAATTGTTTGTATAAGTTGATATTTATAATAATGAATGAGAAAAGGAAAGCAACTTGGAAGGGTATTTAGCAATGGTCTGATACAATAATTTCCTCTATCAATATCAAGAGAGACACAAGCATCACCTACCTGACTGTTGCATAAGCCAACTCAACTGAACACAATCAAAATTAGTTCCTTTCTCCAAAAAATAATAACAGTTAAATAAACGTGATATAAACATTTGCCGAGCAAGATAAAATATATATTTGTTTACAACGGAAAACTTGAAATTATAAACAATAAAAAATTTCCAAACTCTTTCCTCCACCACTCTTAGTTTATGGTCCACAGATATTGGACTTGAAAGGAGATGATAATAAACACACGAGCATCACAAAAAAGAACCTCTAACACTTTCAGTGGTTTCACAAGGTTTTCAGATCGACTTCTGTAAGGAAAGAAGGAACAACTTTAACCTCTTCAATGATAAGCCCAGCCTTGGTGCAAGCATCAGTAAGAAGCTTAGCTTGTGAAGGCCCGTCGGGACAAAATGCAACTATTGCTCCGCCACTACCAGTGAACTTGGCGGCAGCTCCAACGCTTCTCGCCACCTCAATCATTTTTATGTTTATGGCCCCAAGAGCATCATCACCAAACATTTTCCTGTGATAATATTATCAAGAAAAACCAATCAAACTTGCAATAATTATGGTAAGAAATTCAGTACTCTGTGATATAGTTAGTGTAGTCAAGATTAAATAACAACAAAGAAAAATTTAGTATGTTTCAAAGTAATTCAAGCAGCAATTAATAATAAATATGATGGTTGAGGTTTTCGCACAATGGTCGCCAATAAATGTAGTGTACCTTCAGACTAGACTAAAAGTATTTAATGATTCAGGATATCTTCATTACCTCCTTAAGTCAAAGTTGTGATTCATTAGGAAAGGGAGTTTATCATAATCCTTCTCAAGCATCGCTTTCCGACCTTCTAAAGCTATGTCTGCAACATCTTGCATTGATGACACAATTAATTCATCCCCATCAAGCCATCTCTTGCGAACAGCACTGTGAACCTACAGCCACAATAAAAGAAAAACACTAATTAATTAAATTCCAACAGATCTAGTATACAAGTTTTTTGTAGAAGTCATCAAATTATTGCCAGCCATTTATCTAGATTTTTGAATTTACCATTTTAAATGAAGAATGAGATGATAAGGCCCACAAAATCCTTTCAGTTAGAAGTACAAAAAAAAAATAAAAATCACTGGTTCCATGGTGTGGAACCAAAGTGTGAGTCAGTGGGTTTAAAAGTATTTCAACTGGTCAAAAAGCTCGTATCCTATAAGGTGCCACTTCTCTGTTGTCCATTTTCTTTTCAGTATTGGACATCATTTGCTAAACTGCAATGTGCCCTTCAATTAACACAAATCATTACAATTACATTGCCAATGCCCACACCAGATGACAGAGTGAAATGGAAACAAACCTTTCCTGAGTCACTTGGATTTTCAGCATAAATGATATACAACGGTGGAAGGAGACTAACGTCCATTGGTGAATACAATCCATGGCCTAAGTCATCCATATATTGCTTGCTAAAATCCTGTCAACTGTAAGATCAGTACGAAATGCAGATAAAGATGTAATGAACAAAATCCTATACGAATATGAAATTGTAGAATTAATTGTATTTGAAGCAAATGAAGACAAAGATAAATAACTCACCATGTAAACAACTCCTCCATACACCTGAACTACTCGATCTTGGAGGCCAGCAACAATACCAAGTTCCTTCTCCGCATTAAGAATTAGATTAGGTCTGTCAACTACTCTCACCAGATGCCTCACATTGTAAAAGTCAAGGAAGCAGTTTAAAGCTGCACAGATGATGGCACTTGAACCAGACAGTCCGGACTAGAAGTTTCCAAACAATGAGACATTTAGGGGGAGGGAATAAAGAAAAAAAGAGTTCTATCAAAAAGGCTGTTTCAACCACTTGGTTATTTCGTTTTAAAATTTCCATTTGTAAGGGGAATTTCTAACATGTGAATTCCAGTACAATATCTAACACGATCACTAACCAGTTTCCATATATTCCTAACTTTTGCCGTATTCATCCAATCAGTATATCTTTTCCTAGAAGTGAAAAATAGTATGCAACTGAATAGACAAGTGCATCACCTGACGTGGGATATTGGTGTCATATGACAGCGTAAAATTACCACCAGTCAAAGCAATATTTTTATCCTTGCAATACTGGTAGAAAATCTTGCAAAATGCCATAAGTAGCCGAACTCCTCCGTAGTATCCTTCATTTTGCAACCGATCCACCTAAAAAAGAGGAACCCAAGGTCAATTACTCACATATCAGAATCAATCAATATGACCAAGTGCAAACTGTCAGATCTAAGTGGCCAGTCCAAATAAAAGATCAACAAACACATTACTAATAATAAACTCACAAATCTAAAGGTGTTACAAATTATTAATAATAAACTTGAAAATGTTTTAAAAAGCTATTAGGGGTTCTATACAGAGCCCACACAGTACGCGGTGAATTGGCAAGTTGTTACTAATATAATCACAAATCTCAGGATGTTACACTCTACCTCTGTTGAAAATTCCATCATTTGGAACTTCAAAGCCTACAATGAAGAGGCCAAACTATGGCCTATATCCAGTAGCGTCTCCAATTGGCTATAGGACAATTTGAAACAACTAGCAAATATCTCAAACTAGCTACCAAAGTTAAAATATTCACAAGCACATCCCAGTTGGCAGTGGGCACACCCCCAACTTGCATTGGATGTATATACCCAGCACCTCTACATTGGACGTCGGAAAATCCGCACAAAGATCAGAATTTTACCATCAAATTCACCAAAACATGAACAAACACACATAAAAAGCAAGCACTGTGACCAAAAGAAACAATTTTTTTGCATCACAGAAGAATAACCGACCATATCATAATAGAAGCATAATAAGATGGCACCATGACAATAACTATATCCGATTTTTACAACAACCATAAAAAAGGGGAATCAACAGATGAAGTACCAGATGCGCGGGGAGATGAAGCGGACGAGATCGTGAGTGGGGTGGGGCTGAAGGACTAGATCCTCGGAGGGGACGAGACGGACGGTAGCGAAGAAGTTACCGAGGCTAAAAGAGATGGTGCGGCCGTAGTAGACGTCGCTGGGATTTCCCAGCAGACCCACTCGGGCGTATGCCTTGTGCTCCACCGCCTCGCCGCCTCCCATGGTCAGGCGGGCGACCAGTGCGGCGCCGTCGTCGTCGGCGGATTCGCCGTGGTGCGGGCCGTGAGTGAGGTGCGCAGCGCTGACGTTCACAAAATTTTTGATAATGGGAGAATGGGCATAATTACTGGTAAAAAATAATTGGGTAACCCAAACGTGATTTGGGTCGTCTTTTCAGATAAACACGACGGCCACCTCCGGCCGTGGGGCTGAAAAATTTAGGTTTTGTTTTTTGTGCCGTCCGATTTGGCCACCGCTGCCTTCCACAGACCTGGTCAGAGGACGGCCAGGTCTAGACCGTGGCGGCTGGACAAGACCAGCGGTGGCTAGATCCGGTCCCATAGCAAAAAAACCAAAATTTTTGTGGTCGGGCGATCGTGGCAGAACGGTAGGGCCGAAGGGAAGCAGAGAGGAGGGGCGTTATAACACCTCAAATCTAGTTCACATTAAGGAATCAAATCGGAATGTCACTGGTCCTGATTAAGTCAGCTAACCCGAACCATAGTTACAAAAATCGGAATCGAAATCGGAATCGGTTTTTCAAGGGAGTCGGAATCGGCCTAAATAAGACAGAAATCGGTTCAGTTGAATCGGTCGTATATAATAATTTGACAACTCATAGCATAAATATATAAAAATTAGATATTAATTTTATTTTGATATTATTATGTGTATTATATTTTATGATATTTTTTTCATATTTTTTTTGAATGATTTAGAGTTAATTATTATTTTTGACTCGAGTCGGACACGAGTCAAGTTTTAATTACGAGAATGTCACCACAAGTATTTCTTTCCCCTTCGCCTGTTCTCTCCCACATCCGCCCTCCTTCCCCGTCACCGCCACTGCCGCCGCCCGCCCTGCCCCCGACTCGCCTGCGCCCTGCCTCCCCTAACCAGCACCCTGCTCCCCTAACCAGCCCTGCCTTATCCCTCCCTGCCGCGCACCGACCCCGCTCCCAACCGGCCACGCCTGGTCCCCCTGCCCCTCCAGATCCTCCCCCATGCCCCCACCCAGCCCCCTGTCGCCCAGTCGTCGCCATCTCCGCTCGCCGTCACCGCCCCCATGCCCCCTACCCATCCCCGCCCCACCCCGTTGTCGCTGCTGGCCGTCTATCGCCACTGTCCAGAATCGGCTCGAATCAGCTGATTCACGAACCGATTTGGATGAAACCGATTCAAATGGTTTTTTAAATCGGTTTCCCATCGATCCGAGTGGAATTGATCGATTCCGATTCGGAATCGGCGATTTTCACAACACTGACCCGAACCCAGCCTTATAGATCTACTCTTGGCATCTCAAGATAGAAGATGTTTATCGTCATACATAGATGAATGTACGGAACTCCTAACACGCTACTACATGAATGACATGACAAATAGTTTATTAAACAAAATAAGTACGATAAAATTGATTAAAAATTCCAAAAATAAAACGGACAAAATTTCACTTAAAAGTGCAATTATGGTCCACACTGTAAAATTAACATGCATAAATATATATAAATATATCACACATTGATATTCACACGAAATTCTAATCTGCTGCATAATTCATTCTAAATCTTAGGTCTCGACCCATATGTTCATTCTAATTACTTTTCACATCATATAAATTCAATTGTCATAGCTTCCATCACATCATTTTTAATATAATGACAACATAAATAAAACATTAACATTCTATCGTTTGACATGTGTGTGTGCAAGAGATGTCATTGCTCCTCCATCCTGCGCTGGCTCATCCTACTCCTGATTATTACCTACATATATTATAAAAACACGCCAGTAACGAGTGTTATTGGTTAAAAAATATAACTAATATCAAACTGACTATAAGAACAAACTCTCATATGAAAGAAACATTTTTGTAAAATCTCTGAAGGGCATTTACTAAACTGAAATCATCTAAACTTATCTACTGTTGTTGATGCCTCAGCATATTATCATTTCACTTTCTGATCGCTCGGGACCACTGTCATATCCTAAGCCCTTTTCTTATTCCCATGCCCAGTCGTGTAGCATGGTTACGGGAAAATCGCGAAAACTATATATATATATATGTTTGGGTAGGGATTTATAAAATAGACTCGAAGGCAACTTGTAGTGGATCTTGTTTCCGAAAACATATCTGGTTTTTCAAAAACATATTTTAGGGATCTCATCCTCGTGGTTATTAATTAGGAAAACTATTCGACTAAATAGCCCAAGCTAAGTGGGATCCGATAAAATACCACTCAACTCATCCTACAATCTGTAAAAATAAATCACGATAGAATAGAGCAATAAAGCAGGGACAAGTCCTAAGCAGACCTAGTAGAAGCTTTGAGCATGTCTTAGTACCTAAAGAGTGAGCTCCTACTTCGTACCTAATCGTCAAGCATGTGGTGACGGCAAATGGTTGTAGTCGTCTTGAGTAAGGATCGTGGGGGAAAAGAGAAGGAAGAAAAGAAGAAGAAAATTGGGTGAGAAGGATGAATGGTGACAGTGTCAGAAGTGTGAAATATATAGATGTTAGGGTGAGAAAAATGAATGGTTAGGTAAGAAAAACGTATGGTCAGTTGAGAAAAACAAATGGTCAGGTGAGAAAAACGAATGGTCATCTCGTAATTATAAAACTCTAATTCGAATTACGGGTTTTACAATCTTCCTACTTATTAAAATTTCGTCCTCAAAATTTTAAATTAAGAAGGCTTCACTATCAATGTCCTGGTTGACCACATTTGAAGCATGTGTTCATACCCACTCTGCATATTTCTCCGTGACAGCGTCCACAATTTTGACATGTTGGGTGTCTATTCTCCTGAACTTGTCCATCCATAACTCTTATTCTGGTTGGGGCATCTAAACTATGCATCTGTTGTGTCCCCTGATCCAATTGATATTGTCAAGGGTGCTATTATCTCTGTTCATAATCTCGGCGGAGTCGAGTAGTCAAGATTCACTCAATTTTGCTTGCAACTCGCACCACATCCCTAAAAGTGACAAATCTGTATTTGTACCTCTGCCAATTATGCAATGGCATCCTCCATTTAGGTCTAATGGCTTCAATGCAACAACGACTTCCACTATGATGGCTCCTGCTACGACGGCTTACTAAGCTTGGTTCACTGGGATTTCTAGCTACGGTGTGGCTCTAGATTAGCTACACACTGTCTCGCATGATTACTTCAACTCACTGATCCAATCCTGAAAATATTGTCATACTACCTATTTGTGAGAAATCTGTAAATCAAAGACAATAAGGACAAAAATATATATACCTACTAGCAGGACTTGGAGCAATCTTTGCACACACATTACCTATAAAAATATCTTCCAACTAAATCAACTGAGAGTTTGCTCTAATACTAAAATTATAACACCCAAAATCCGGTTCACGCTAAGGAACCGAACCGAAATGTCACTGGTCCTGGTTAGGTCGGCTAACTTGAACCCAACCCTGTGGATCTACCCTCGGCGTCTCGAGATGGAAGATGTTTATCGTTATGTATGGATGAATGCATGGAACCCTCACATGCTACTACATGAATGACATGACAAGCAGTTTACCAAACAAAATAAGTAAAATAAAATCAATAAACAATATTCCAAAAATAGAACGAACAAAATTTCCCTTAAAAGTGCAATTATGGTCTACACTATAAAATTAACATGTATAAATATATCATGCATTGATATTCACACAAAATTCTAATCTGCTACATAATTCATTCTAAATCTTGGGTCTCGACCCATATGTGCATTCTAATTACTTTTCACATCATATAAATTCAATTGTCATAGCTTACATCACATCATTTTTAATATAATGACAACATAAATAAAACATTAACATTCTATCGTCTGACATGTGTGTGTACAAGAGATGTCACTGCTCCTCTGTCCTGGCTAGCTCATCCTACTCCTGATTATTACCTACCTATATTATAAAAACACGCCAGTAACGAGTGTTATTAGTCCAAAAATATAACTAATATCAAACTGACTATAAGAGCAAACTCTCATATGAAAGAAACATTTTTGTAAAATCTCTGAAGGGCATTTACTGAACTGAAATCATCTAAACTTATCTACTACTGCTGATGCCTCAGTATATTATCATTTCACTTTCTGATCCCTCGGGACCACTGTCATATCCGAATCCCTTTTCTTATTCCCATGCCCAGTCATGTAGCATGGTTATGGGAAAATCGCGAAAACTATATATATATATATATATATATATATATATATATATATATATATAGGTCTGGGTAAAGATTTATAAAATAGGCCCGAAGGTAACTTGTGGTGGTTCTTGTTTTCGAAAACATACTCGAGTGATCTCATCCTCAAGGGTTATTAATCTGAAAGACTATTCGACTAAATGGCCTTGAGCTAAGTGAGATTCGATAAAACACCACTCAATTCGTCCTACAATGTGTAAAAATAAATTACGATAGAGTAGAGTAATAAATCAGGGGCAAGTCCTAAACAGACTTGGTAGAAGCTCTGAGCGTATCTTAGTGCCTAAACGGTAAACTCCTACTCCGTACCTAATCATCAATCATGTGGTGATGGCGAGTGGTTGTGGTCGGCTTGAGTAAGGATCATGGGGGAAAAGAGAACGAAAAAGAAGAAGAAGGAAGTTGGGTGAGAAGGATAAATGGTAACAATATCAGAAGTGTGGAATATATAGAGATGTTAGGATGAGAAAAATGAATGGTCAGGTGAGAAAAACGTATGGTCAGTTGAAAAAAACAAATGGTCAAGTTAAAAAACGTATGGTTAGTTGAGAAAAATAAATGGTCAGGTAAGAAAAACGAATGGTTAATGAGAAAAACAAATGACCGTCTCGTAATTAAAACTTAACTCAACTGAAAATAATAGTCGAACTGACCGGTTCAAATTATAAAACCCCGATTTAAATTACGGGTTTTACAGCGTCCGCAGAGGGGGAAGAGGGAGCAGGGTAGAGGGGGCCGGCATGGTCAAGGTAGAGCAAGGAAGTATGGTGGTTGCGACGGGATAGCATGGTCAAGGTGGAGCGCGGTAGGGCAGGTGCCCTAGCAGGGTTGGTTTGGTCGCAACCAGATAGGGCCTCTAGCATCGTTGGGGGGAGGTATGGGTTTTTTTTTGTTTTTTGAAAACAAAACATTTGGATTGTCATTATAATGAGACAACCTAAGGGAAGCTTCGGGGCAGAAATTTTTTTTGCCCTAAATACACCTCAGCGCCTCTCAAAATAACTTTATTATAACATAAAATTGACTTATTTTAAAAAAACTTCCTTTAAAAAATATTAAAAATAACATGACTGACAACTACGAAACTATGAGTGGGTGAATCTAAAAATATAGTTAGACCCGGTCAAGCCCTCCCCTGGGCCCAACGCAATTAGATTCATTTAAATTTTTGTTAGTCAATGAAAGGTATAAGAAGACTTTATAAAAATTAATTGAATTTATTTTAATTTTATTGAGTGATAATATTTTATACAATTCATATTTTTTTAATAATTAAGTTTAATTTTCCAGCTTCTTATTAATATGATTTTTCTCTTTTTATGATAAAAGACCCAATTAATTAACGTGAGTTACGTGATTTTTTCTTTTCTCGTTACATCGTACGACGCGACACAAAACCAGTGTTCGCTTGGCGCCAACCACTCTGGTGTTTGAGGGAGTAGTCGATGTGAGTGGGAGCTCCCTTACTTCACTCCCACTTCTTCCTCCTTTGCTGTCCCATGGTCCTTCGCCGCTTCGCCTCCTCCTCCGTCGCCGCCGCTCGCATGCGTAACGAGCTCCTCTCCGAGGCATTGGTTTCTTGGTTTTTCTTTGTGCAAATTTTGACTGTTGTTGGTTGTGCTTGGGGGGAGGGGGGCTTTGCAGGATTCGAGCTGCTCCGGCGAGGACTCCGATCGGTTCTTGGCTTGGTTTCCTGGAGCTGTTGTTTCCACGAAGCTCGCCGTCGGGACTTCCAGCTATGGCAGGTAATTTCGGGATTCTTCTTTCTGTGAATGTTCTTGCCAAAAAGTTTGTTTGATTTTATTTTGTTTTGTTGTTCTTTGTTCTTTAAATGTTGGTTGGTCATCTTTGAATGAAGATGTTATTAGTTTATGAAAGTGGATGACTTCAACTTCTACATTTTGTCCATGGTAAACGTTTTTACTGCTGAAAACGCTCGGATCATCATGTACCAAGTGCTATGCAAATGCTGCAATTTTGTTCCCTTTGTTTAAGCCTATGGGTTTAGCATTTCACATTTAGGTGAAGAATTACATGATCTTTTTAGACAAAAAGTCAGTAGGCCGAAGGTTACCTTTATTGAGTCACATTTGTGTATCTGTAGTTTGGATTCTTTATTCTTGAAATTGCATCGTTTAAGCATGAACTTTTACCTCTTTAATGCCACCCTTGTTTGCAGTATGTTTGTTGGTGTTGATTGCTTTTATTGAGTCATGTTGATTGTTTACAGATCACCTTCTCAAATGCAGGATGTTGGTTGCATCACAGCCGATACAAGCCGGAGAATGCATTTTGGAAATTCCATTTTCTGCTGTACGGGTTCTTCCATAATAAAGCTACTTCATTGGGTTTTCATAAATCATTCAGATTATGATTTGTTATTTAAAAGATTGCTTTTGTTGAGTGATTACTTGTGATTCAACAGCAAATTTTTGTGGGCAATCTTATTACTGAAATCAAGTCATTGCTGGGTGATGATATTACTGATAATGCGAAGCTTGCTTTCCTTCTTTTAATTGAACAAAAGAAGGGTCAGGTAACAGTCGTCCTATTAATTGTCAGTCTAAGCACGATGCATACTAAAGAGGCAAAGAAACTCATCATCATGGTTTCTTACTGTGCAGGATTCTAAATGGGCAATGCATATTAATAATTTGCCACCTATTGAAGACCTGCATAGCACGATATTTGTTTCTTTTTATTGCTGTTATTCTGGTGTTTTGGAGACAAAACAACGAGTGAAACTGATTTTGTTGAAGGATGGAAATAATATTGTTGTAGCCTTGACATTTGCAGTGTGATATATGTTAGATCTTGCATGCATTGGTTCAGAGTAAATCTATTGAAAAATAATGCTTAAATTTTCCGGATAAGCTGCATCTTTCCTCTAGGATAATAGTCTACCCAAATTTCTAGGAAAACATCTGTTATTATGTTCTGAAAAGTTTTTGTGTCATCAGATATTCTGGGATGAAGCTGAGCTGGATATGATTCATCCAAGCACGATATATTGGGATACCATAAATCACCGAGCTAATATTGAAAAAGATTTCTTCAAAATCAAATCAGTAAGTACTTCACACAGTTAGTATTGTATGCGTTTAAGTGTCTTATTGGTTTTCTTTGTTTCTCATATACGATTTTCTTTTTCTGTCTGACATGTTCCCAGCATTTGCTTTTTGTAAATTTCTTCTGCTTCTGTTAGGTTCGTTTTTTCGTCAGAATAATTGAATACTCTACTAACAAAGTTCTCTTGTTTTAAAAATTTGAATATAATTAAAAAGACTTATCCAAAGAAGAACAAAAAGAAAAAGAAGATCTGATTGCTAATTGTTTTTACTTCAGGTCCTTGAGGGTTTCTCACAAAGTCTTGAAGATTTTCATCTGGAGAAATTTATGCATGCATAGTTGCCTCCCTTTCTTTTCTAGTTTCATTTTGCTAATATCTTGTAAAAGGAATATATAATCCTCAAATTTTACTGAACTTCAGTGAAGACCTCTGCTTTATAGGAAAAAGTGTTGGAACATATTTCTTAAATATTCACTTACAATCCATCTATGGTCTGATCAAGCGTTTGATAGTCCAGTATTTGTTGTTCACTTTTTGCAATTTCTGAGCTGCTAAATAATTTTTTTTATGATTCAGTTGCATCTCACGCATGGGGGATGCTAAAAGGTCCATCTTTGGTAAATCAAACATCTTTTATGAAAGCTATATCTGGGATGTACCGTGTCAATTTGACGTTAAGCGGCCTCAATATTTTACCAAATGTTACCAGATCCCTTTTGCAGATTTTTTGAATCATGATGGAATGTCTGATGTAGTTTTATTTGGTTATGAAGATAAAGGAGCCTCAGTGGTAGTTTCTCTTGTCATGGTTCATGTCAGTGTAGTGTTTATGATTCAATAGAATGATTTAGCAGTATATAGGTAAAAGAACATTTGAGGAAAATGTGTTTGTGCATTTTTTTGTGTCTAGAGTTGAGCTTAAAGCTTTCTTGCACACACATATGCACGGGCTGTTTAGAAATTTTAGTATATTACCATCCCAAGAGGAGTTTTTTTTTTGTGATAACTGCATGGGTATTTTATTTTGATGAAGGTTTGGTAAGTGATAGAAATCATGAGCTGGGTAAGTTTTCTGTATGTTCTTTGTTATTCAATTTAGAGTACCTTGTTTACAAATAGCAAAATGGCTTCCCATTGTATCTCATTTAAGCACACATTTTGTTGCTAATGTAGGTTATTGCTGACAAAGATTTAACCTTTGGAGAAGAGGTAAATGTCCAACTTTGTCTCAGCATTATTTATCTTCAATCTTTAGAGCAATAAACTTTTATTTCTCCCCATAATTTTAAAAATTAATTTGATGGAAGCAGAGGTTTGTGACTGGAGAGACATTTTGTTTGCATGCTATGAGGTCTGCATACAATGGAGGGACATTTTAGTTTAAATATGTAGGTCATTTCTATGAAATTTAAATTTCCTGTGTACTTTGTTACTATGATTTCTTTTTGCAGTTCTATTACACATTGGTTTTGCTACCAAATAAGTTTACCGTCAAATATCAATACATGCAAGTTTTTTTCAAGTTTGATCTCAATTTTGGATGACTGTTTGCCTTTGACTTTCTGCTAAATATAGATTAATGAAGTTCTTTTTGCAATTTATTTGTTTGAAATAATATTCCCATCTATATAAAAGCTACTTGGTCTGCCTTGATAATGAGCTCTTGGTCTATCAACTCTTTTTGCAAAATTTGCTTCTGCAGGTCTTCATAAGATATGGAAAATTCTCAAATTCAACTCTCATACTGGACTATGGTTTTACAGAATTTTATAATATACACGATCAGGTAATACATGCTACTTCTTGACTTATTTTGATTATTTTCTGATGTTTCTTCCTTTGTCAGTGCTATTGGATTTGGTTTTCACTCAAGTATAGGACATAGAACAAAGTTTAACTTTTTGTGATAGACCAGTTTCAAATTTCTTGATTTGCATTTTTTTAATCTCTCCTATAAGGAAATGCTAATGACAACAATAATGTTATCCACCTGTCTGCTCCTGTATGTCACTTACTATGGAAAGTAATGTTACTCAGGTTCAGATTTGTTTAACTATAGATCAGCACAATGCACTATGCGCAGAGAAGGTAGAGCTACTACACAAACACCATAAGCCAACTATTATGTGCACAGAGAATGGTCTCAAATCCCGTGGAATTGTTTTCACAATCAAGTTGGTTTGCTCTTCATGCCTTTTGGTCGTCCTATTGATAACTTTTTTTGTTGAAGTTCCCTTCAGCTTCTTTCTATTTTTCAAACTTCATTAAGTTTTTCTTTGATTCTGAAATGTCACGACATTGGTTTCGTCACTATTGTCAAACAGAGAAGTAAAAAATGAGAAAGGTCAAGGCAAAGGAATTCCTCAATCACTTCGTGCATTTTCACGTGTATTAGTCACTAGTAAACCTCAAGGTTCAGGCATGGCAATTTTTTACTGTTTCCTCATTGCATTGCTGTTCTCTATCTTCTACTAAGTATTGACCATTAATTTTGTTTCCAGAGCTGGACGAATTTGCTAGAGAAGCTGCTCACGATGATGGCTGCCTTGCTAGGCATCGGCTTAATAATGTAAGCAAGGAGATTGCAGCACATCGTGTCTTGCTTTCAGAAATGACAGAGATCATCCATAATATGATGCTTCCATCAAGGCCAGTACCTCTGCCCATTCGAGTACTTGCATCATTTTCTTTTTATCGATTTTCGGCTTCTAATGTCCTCAACTGATAACTCCTCCAATGTTTTAGCATCACCTGTCTAGATAAAGGAGGGTTAGGTCAGGAAGGTTATATGACAACCAAAATTTTATCATTTATAATCACATGGATCCTAATTAGGACCCATCTCCCCTACCTCCTTTTGGAATTAGATGAAAGAAAAAAGAAGAATTATCCTCAACTTGACACTATAAATTTTCTGTTAGGGCTGATGAACAATCAATTACTCAAAAATACGGGGGAAGATTATGTAAAAACAGTAAGTCCTCAGTCTTTATCCTGTTGTATTTTGACAAATGCTTATTTTGTTTGCAGTCTATGGGGATTGTGGATTTTCATAGTGTGAGTAGTAAATTGCATATTCGGAGAAACATGGCGATGGATCTTCTTGCCGGTGAGCTACGAGTTTTTGAAGTCCTCATCAGCATGGCTTACTCACTACTGTGCCAAGTTTTCTGCAAGCATAGTTGTTCATCCCGAGTAAAAGACATTATCCTTTTGAGGGTAGGATTAAATTTTTTACTAATTATATTTTTTCTCCCAGTGGTCTGTTTATCAGTTTCTTAAAAGCAGTGAGTTCGAGGTATAATTTGGTCAATTCTGTTTTGTCCAAGCAGGCCAAGAAAAGGCTAAGAATCTTATATCGCTGGATCAATGGATGTGGCTTAAGGGTCCTTCCCAACAATTCAAGTTTGAACACTCTTGAGCCTGTTGGCTGGTTTTATGCAAGCAGCACTATTCAATTTCATATGCAGGGAGGTGACAATTCAGAGGGGATTGCAATGGACGAGTCTATGTTTCAATGTTCTACTCCCGACTTGCCCACACTTGCAAATCTGGCAAGAATGGAGAAGAGTTATCATTTCTGGCTTTTGAAGACCTCATCAAGGAGTATGAAAATGGTCGTAACCTCGCTTGTCTCGACTCTTGGGTGACCTGCTACTGATAATATTGTCATCTCGAAGACAACAGGAGGAGAAAAACTGAAAGACAACAGGAGAGGAAATGAGTGATAAGCCGTCGCTCTGTGAACTCACCCACCTATCATTTTAATTCATTTCCAGTCATGTCCGTTTCACTTGAATAAGTACATAACCGATGTAGCGGTCGAAACAGAAACGTACTGATTTTTAAACTCGTTATATGAGCTTTTTCATGTGTGTTTTTAAGTGAATCCGAGGCCATGAAATTCCAGAGAAGGTCGTCTTCCTCCATATCTCATGCACACTTTGTGTTGAGTATGAAACTTTGCTTCCCACATGCTCATGGTAGTTTTTCCAATGAAAATACATTTCTTCTCATAAAGATAATATTTTTGCATTTGGAAGTGATGGAAGGCCAACATTTTCTATTTATATTTTAAAATTAAAATATTCTTCACCCAAAAATTTTTTTTTTGCCTTATCCTAGTTCATACTTGCGGGTTTGAAACGTATTTAGCTAAATTCTTTTCTATTATTGTTTTTTCTTTGTATTTATGGTAATGTTTTACCTCAATCTCTTTTCTAAGTAGAGATTAACAAGAATAATATTTGATTAATTTTCTCTCGCTGTTTTTGGAAAAATGGGGATAATGGGCCCGCTACATGGTCATTCCTTTCCCGCGTCCCTAGGGTTGCTAATTGAGCGAGCCAGCCCGTGAGCATGAAGGCTCGGCTCGGCTTGACTCGACCTCGAAACTCGACATTTAAATGCTCGACTCGAACCCGACTCGAACTCGAATCTTACGAGCTCGAGCTTGAGCAAGGTCGCGTTCGACTCGACTCGACTCGGTTATAACTCGAACTCGACTCGAACCGACTCGCAGCTCGATTCGAACCTCGACTCGATAAAATAATATAATAATATAGTCTTTATATTATATTATATTATATTATATTATATTATACTATATTATATTATATTATACTATATTTATATATATATATATGCAATATAATAACAAAGATGTAAGATAGTTGAGATGGTAAGTATTCACCTTGATGACTTCAAGGTTGTGGGTTCAAACCACATTAGCCTCATTTTTTTAAAGTTGAAGTACTTTTGACTTTTAGTCGAGTTGGTTTCGAGCTCACGAACGAGCTGACGACTTTTAGTCGAGCTTGGTTTCGAGCTCACGAACGAGCTGGCGAATGAGCTCATAAAAATTAAACAGTTTAAGTATATTCGAGCTCGAGTGGAGCTCGAACAAATAAAAAATATTCGAGTCGAACTCGAGCACAGTATGTCCAAAACTCGTTCGATCTCGAGTCGAGTTCGAACGAGTTTCGAACTATTCGAGCTCGAGCTCGAACACATGTCGAGCTCGGCTCGCTCGCTCAATTAACACCCCTACGCGTCCCAACTCCCAACCGCATAAAAGGATTATTACAATGAACTTTAGATCTTGACCGTCCAACTCCCACCCCATTGATATCAACCGTCCGTTTCCATTCTTGGACTACTCCATTCATCTCTCCCACCCCTACCTATATATGACATGCCCAATCCAAGTTGTTTTTGAGTTTTCAACCTGTTCTTTTGTGAGTATTCTGCATCTCTGGATCGTTTTTATGTATGGCAGTTTTCGTAATTGGCTCTAGTTTCTTATAATTATTATATATGCCTTGTGCAGTTGGTTTAGTATGAGGGGTTCATTTCAAGTGTATGTGTTCTATAATGTCATTATACAGCATGAATTCGTGGAGGGTGTTTAATTGGGAATTTGATCTGTTTCCTAAAGCGTAAGATTTATTCGGTTTACGGGTTTCTTTTAGCTTTTGTGATGAAATATATGGAACAGTTTTTGTGTGAGGCGAAGTTGTATTGGCATGCCTCCTGTACCTTTCTGATGATATTGACAATTATTTGGCTAATTATATTTTGATGTGTTTGGTTGGATCTTTTGTTTGTTCGCATGTCCCGTATTTTTTGATTTATCTTTTCATGACATATAATTTGCTCATCTGAATTCTACATATCAATTGCGCAAATTAACGTTGGCTTCCTGTTAATATTTCCTTATTTACTTCATCACGTCAATTGGCAATGGTCAGAAAATAATGCCAAGGATTTTGGCTTTCTGAACTTCAATTGGTATCTTACGTCTTCACGAGAAGGAATAAATCTCGATTCAAATTGATGGATTTTGCTTCCTGAACTTCTAGTAACTATGTACCCATCTGTTGTTTGATACAGTGAGGTGTAATGGGAGGCGGCAAAGACAAGCTCCATGATGGGTCTGAAACGAGTGACAAGGGATTTTTGTCAAACCTTGCACAAGGACTAGCTGGCTATCCTCCTGGTCATCATGGTGGATTTCCATGCCCACCTGGAGCATACCCCTCAAGGCTACCCACCTCATGCTTACCCTCCTCCTGCTTATCCTCCTCAAGGCTATCCCCTGCTGGGTACCCTCCTCCTCCTCATGGATACCCTCCCTCTGGCTATCCTGGTCCTCATCAGGGTATGTTGATAAAATTTGATACCTCTGTTATTAATGTCTGGCATAGCATTGAAAATTTTGTTTCAGATAGATAGTTCAATCTAGCAGTGTATGAGTTGTGTGATTTTCTCTTCTCAGGAGGACATGGATCTGGTATGGGAGCAATGCTTGCTGGAGGTGCTGCTGCTGCTGCGGCTGCGTATGGAGCTCATCACCTGGCGCATGGTGGCTATCATGGACACAAATTTAAGCACCATGGCAAGTTCAAGCACGGCAAATTCGGCAAGCATGGGATATTTGGTGGCAAGCATGGAATGTTTGGTGGCAAGCACAGGATGTTTGGAGGGAAACATGCGATGTTTGGTGGGAAGTTTAGGAAGTGGAAGTAATTCTTAGTTCTGTTATTCCTGTTCGTATGTTTGGTTGAAATGTTATTGACTGCTGGTTCATCATGTTCTAGTCCTGTCTCCTTGCAGCTGCCATTTCTAATGTCTGTACATTACATATGATAATGTTGATTGATCGGTCGAAGCTTATTAAAATATCCGTAAGACACAATTCTCTCATCTTCCTAAATGGCTATGTATGAGGGTCTTCTTCTTCTTCTTTTTTTTTTCTTTTTTTTTTTTTTGGAACTTGCCATTTTTACTTTTGATTTTCAACCACGTCATTGCCTTATGAATTTTATTGTTTATTATTTACGGGGCTCCCATAATAGGTTTTATAAGTTTCTTTTAATTTAAAAGTTTAATCTAAAAATTAGCACAAAAAATATATAGTTTTCATTAACTTATATGCAACTAGTTATCAATTCTCTTCTTCACATATCATACAATTCGAATTCTCTTTCTTTTATACATATTAGATGTTAATTTTATCTTAGTGAAGTTTCAAGAGATTTTAATTTTGATATATTAGATCATATTAATTAAATCATCTCTTCTTCACATATAATAGGCCCACATATTACAATAAAAGTTAAAAGCTCTCACACATATTATATTTTCATGTTACAGTAAAAGTTTCATGCAACACCAAAACCAATCTGATATCACTCTTGGACTAACATCAAAACCAACCAATTATTAGCCTAACATCAAAACTAACCGGGCTTTGATATCATGTTTGGGCCTTACTCTATTAAAGGAATAAGATTTTTTTATAATATTATCATCATTCATCATTAATATAAAATTAACCCAATAATACCCCGTAAATATTATCAAGTAAAAAACATATGATATAGGTACAGTGATGTTGGGAGGGAAATATTTGTCAATATTAAGGTCCAAATTTCCATCTAAGAAACCCAAGCAATTTTTTTAATGGGTCTCCTAAAATCTATCTAAATTTTCTATCTTTTTTATAGAAGCAAATATCATTTTTTCTCTCCGTCACACAATAAATTGAGAATTGAAAATATCTTGTGCGACTCTCGCCGTATACTCTTACCTGTTCTATGTACGTCATAATAACAATTAACAACCGTTGGATCCAAACCCAAAATGATCTCCAAAATGCATCTGAACCGTTCATTGCGTCGGTTCTACCATATATATGTGTATCCCAGCCTCATCTCCTTGCGAAGCGCAATGCTAGGGTTTTTGCGTCTCCTTCTTTCTCCTCTTGTTCGGAGGTTAGCTCTCTCGATTCACAGATCTTTTCCACGATTTGGGCTATGAAGTTGTAGATTTTTGTGTCGCCGATCGATCTCGTTTTAAAAAATCCGAAAGTTGAAATAGGTTTTATAAATATTTCTTAATTTAAAAGCTAATTCAAGGAATAGATTTATCTGAATAGAGATCTCTCGATTTAACTTATTGGTTGAACAAAACAGAGTATTTCCCTAAAAGAAACATATTAATTGAACAAAACAAAGTATATTCCTAAAAAGAAAAAGATGAATTTTGTATAATATTCTGAATGATTATGTTTTGTTTTCTCATTAACTTATATACAAAATACCAACACTGTAAAACCCGTGACTCGAGTCAGAGTTTTACGGGAGTGAACCAGTCGGTTCAACTGTCGGTTCGAGTCGAGTCCAGCTTCATGGACCGCGAGCTGAATTGAGGCCAGCTGTGAATTATGAGCGATGAGGGTCATGTATGCTCAAGTATACGATGATAACGTAAAAAAGATGATGAAAAATGGGTTATCAAGTATATGGAGGTATGCAGTATTAATTGTTATTTTTATTTGATCGTAGAATATTTTTAGGACCGAATGACGAATTAAGACGCGATATAGGCGAGTTTGGGCGGGTTATTAGTATAGAGAATATCATTTGGATGTTGCTGTGTTGTTTGATTTTTACGGGATTTTTCCTAATTTTTTTGGATTTTTTAGGATTTATTAGGAAATAGTTATTATTATTGACTCGAGTCGGAGTCGAGTCGGAGTCGAGTCAAGTTTAAATTACAAAAATGCCATCGCACGCCTTTTCTCCCTCCCGACCCTTCTTCACCCAAATCCTCGCCGCCGCCACTGCCGCCGACGCCGTGCTGCCGCCAATCGACGTCGCCCCGCCCTGCCGTGAAGTCGCCGTGCCGCCATGACCCACCCGGCCACTGCCTCGCCGCCACGACACCGGAATCGCCCCACGAAACCACCTCAGCCGCCGCCACTTCGGGCCGGATTCCATCCTCCGTCCGGGCCGCTCCGCCGCCGCTGTGACCCCGACTGTAACACCTCAAATCCGGTTCACGCTCGTGAACCGAACCGGCATGTTACAGGCCCCGGTTAGGTCGGCTAACCCGAACCTAACTCATGTGGATCCAATCTCGGCGTCTTAAGATGAAGATACGATCCATCATGAATGAATAAATACGCAAAATCCTAACATGGTACTACATGAATGACAAGCAATTCAAAATACACACCAATACAGTTACGATCAAAATTCTGAAATAAAACAGACAGGGTCTCCCCTAAAAGTGCGATTAGGGTCCACCCTGTCAAAATAATATATACAAGTATATAAGCATATATCAACAATTTCATTACACACAATCTGATATACTATAAGCTCATTCTGGAACTTGGGTCCTAACCCATCATACTTTTGCTGCGCTACTGTGATCATCTCATTTCGTATCATTATCATGCCTCAAACATTTAATCATAGCATGTTTATTAAACAACATCATAAACAAAACATGAAACATTCAATCACCCAATATGTGTGTGCAGAAGACCTTATTGCTCCTCCGTCCCGGCCGGCACATCCATCTCGTGCTCATCACCTACATATATATAAGAAAAACGTCAGTAACAAGCGTTACTGGTCCGAAAAGAAAATAACTATAGCAAACTGGCTATGAGAGCAAACTCTCATATGAAAGAAAACCATATACTTCCTCAAGAACACTCTGAAGGGCACTACTGAGGAGCCACTGGGCTGCAGACCCGGTAGCATCCCGAACTTACTGCTCTGCTGCTGGTACTGTGCTACTCTCAGCACTTCTTTTTCAGTACTTCTCGTGAAACTTTATCCTAAGCCCTCTCCTTACCTCCATATTTCTCCTGGCCTTGAGCACGAAGGCCGAGTACTCTCAGGCAGTCGCCTTTAGTACCCTTTGAACCACAAGTCCGGACATGCGCTGTACTAAACAGTACCCGTAAACCTCCACGTTCTCCGGGTGTGAGGAACTCAAACGCGGAGTTGTCAGGATCCCTCGGGAATGGAACAGTCCGCTGGCACTAATCCAGAGCCCGCTTTGACTGTCACGGCATCCTCTGCATGGTACGTGCAGTCGGTTTCTCCATCTCTCGTCTCACTGAAAACTCGATAAAACTATATATATAGGCCTGGGAAGGGATTCATATAATAGGCCCGAAGGCAACTTGTGGTGGATCTTGTTTTCGAAATCATCCTCGAGGGATCTCATCCTCGAGGGGTTATTAATCCGGAAAATATTCGGTTAAATGACCCGAGTTAAGTGGGATCCAATAAAACACCACTTAACCCGTCCTGCAAATAATAACATAAACATACAATAGAAAAGCGTAAAACAAGACGAGTCCTAAACGGACCTGGTAGAAGCTCCAAGCGTGTCATCGCGCCTAGGCGGCAAGCTCCTACTCCGTACCTACACATCAAAACTAAATACTAACGCCCGCTAACTAAATGATGCATCAAACTCAATAACATCACAATCGCAATGCAATCATCCATCAACATAACAATCAGAAAATCATAAAAATTAATTAATCCTAGCTCATCCTATTTATACTAATTTTATTACGTGTCTGTAACTTATGTCGTGGTCACTTATCATGCTCTGACCTGATCTACTTCATTAGACCACTTACTGTTCATTCGCAATTACCCAAATCATACAATCATCCCTTTACTCATAATTAGGCATTACTCATGACGGTTAATCAAATCTAGCATACTGTGCTAACATTCATCATGACAACTAGTTAATTCTAGCATGCTATGCTAACAATCATATTCAATTTTAAATAACTCAATCGGAGGTAATTATACCTCACGTCGTCGGCAATCGGCGACGGCTAGGGTTCCGTCGCGCGTCTCGGAGCTCGAATTCGGCGCTCCTCGGCGTCCGACGTTCGATCGGGCTCCACTGGGTGAGCCCCGCGGAAGATCCGGTGAATTCCGGCGAATCCCAGAAATTCCGATTTTTCCGGCGGTTTTCCGGCGACTTCCGGTGGTTTTCCGGCGACAATCGCCGGCGGCGTCTACTGGTCGGAAAGGGGTCGTGTTGGGTACCCTCGGAACCGGCTCGGCGACCCCGACTCATCTATGACCTCAGCGTGGCCAATGGAGGCGGCGGCTCGCCGGAAAATGGCAAAACAGAGGCCGGCCGTGGTGGTCGCTAGATCCGGCCGGCCACGGCGGCGACGGCCTCCGCTCCGGTCAGGGAAGCGTCACTGGGTGGTCGAGTGGTGCTGAGGCGACCACCTGATCGTGGCGGCGATGGTCGCCGGCGGCGGAATCGGCGACGCGACCAAACGCAGCCGCGGCGCTAGGCGTGGCGATTCCGGCGTCGCGGCGGCCCGATGGTGGCCGGACCTGGTCGGGGCGGCAGGGCGACGCCGTGGCCGGGCTGGGCGGCGTCGATCGGCGGCCAGGCGGCGTCGGCCGTGGCGGCGGTGGCGCGCGAACAGGGGCGGCGCGGCGCGAGGGTTTGGGCGTGGGGAGAAAGGTCGGCGTGGAGAAGAAAGTGTGTGGTGGCAAACTCGTAAATATTACTTGACTCGTCTCCGGCTCGAGTCAAGTATAATAACTAAGTCGTATTAAATCCTAAAAAAATTCATAAAAATCGGGAAAAATCCCGTAAAATCAAACAACATACAAAACATCATAATGATATGCTCTAGAACTATCAACCCACCCAAAATGCCCGTAACGCGTCCTAACGCGATAAACGGCCTAAAACTAATTCTACGATCCATTATATATAAAAATAATAAAAAAAATGACTGGCATACTCTCATATATCTGATAACTCATTCTGTTCTGCTGTGTTCATGACGTTATCATCATATACTTGGGTACGCATGACCCTCATAGCTCATACACGCGACTGGCATCGGCTCGGTACACGTGTCCTGAAACTGACTCAACTCGAAAAAATAACGGTCAACCCGACCGGTTCTGAATATAAAACCCTAACTCGAATCGTGGGTTTTACACCGATGACCACCCCTCGCCATTGCCGACGTTTCCCCCATCCTCCGACCGCCGTCGAGGCCGGTCGGAGCCCCGATCGGAGCACACCGCCGCCGCTGCCCGTTTTCAACGCCGCTGCCGACGGCCATCGCAGCCTTGGTTGCTCTGTTTGACACTGCCATCGGACCAAGCTCGTCGAGCTTGTGCCGATAGACCCCCTGATTGCCCCGTCCCGAATCATCGCCGGAACCGCCAGAAAATTGGATTCGTGAGAAATTCGCCGGTTCATCCGCCGAACGCACCCAGTCCAATCTGATCGGACTTCGGACGCCGTTAGGTGCCAAATTCGAGTTTCGAGCCGCGAAATGGAAACCCTAGCCGTCGTCGATTTTCGACGACGCGAGGTATAATTTATTTTAACTTAATTATTTGAAAGTATTGATTATTAGAATTTGCATGCTATGATTGATGAATTGTGCATTGTAATTACTTATATAAATGTGGATTTGATTTAGAATAAAATATGAAATTTGTGGAATAGTGTGATGTTAAAAAAATAGAAGTTATGAAACTAATTAGGGTTATTAGGTAATGATCATGATCTAATGCAACTAGCCTAAGTAGACTTGCTAGAATTGATATAGGTTGATGTGTGTTTATTGATGCGTGGTTGTGTTGAAAGTATGAAAGTATACAGTATTTTTTTCTTTTTATATGTTTGATCATAGAAATAGTTTTAGGCCGAATGACAAATTAGGATGCGTTGGATTATATTCGGGTGGGTTATTAGTTATAGAGCATGTCATTTGGATGTTGTCGTGTTTGTTTTATTTTATAGAATTTTTCCATATTTTTCAAGATTTTTTTTAAAATTTATTACGAACTAGTTATTATTTTGACTCGAGTAGGAATCGAGGCAATACTTATTTAC
>JAURVB010002618.1:0-15761 GCA_033002965.1 Piper betle | reverse complement strand
ATAATTTATTACAGAATTATTTTATTTTTTTAAATTTATTTTGTGGCAAAAATTTATTCGGTAATAAAGTTGTTTAGCAATAAAAAACTTGACTCGGTCCCGCACATGATCGAGTCAGGTTTTTATTACTAAAAATTGTCTTGTATTTTTTAAATTTGTTTCATGTTATTCGACTTGAATCCTGAAACTCGGGAGTTAAGTTTTTATTACGAAATTATTTATTTTTTAAAAAATTATTCAATAATATTAATTTCGACTCCCGAGTCAAGATCGGGATCGAGTCAAGTTTTTATTTTATAATATTTTATTTTATGGTTTTGCATTTTTAAAAAATTTAAAAATTATTGTGAAATAAATTAAAAAGACATAAAATAATATTTTTTAATTTGACTTCCGCCGAGATCGGGGAGTACGTACGAGAGGGGGGCAGGGGAGACAGCGCGGGGTGGGGGGGGGGCAGGGGCGGCGAGAGGGGGTCAGGGGGCGGCAAGAGGCGGGGCCTGGGTTGGTGGGGGGGCAGGGGCAGCGGGTGTGGGGGCCAGGGGGCAGGGGTGTGGGTGGCGACAGGGAGGTGGTCGGCAATCAGCGGGGAGCGAGTCAAGTTTTTATTTTATTATATTTTATTTTTAAAATTTATTTTACAAATTTTACTCGAGTCAGGAGTGAGTCAAATTTTTATTACGAAATTGCCATCGCTCCTTCCTTCCACATTTGTTTTGTCGTGCCACCACCGGTGGTGATGCAGGTGACGTCGACGTGGAGGTGGCCAGGGTAGCAGACGACAGGGAGGAGCTTGGTTGACAGGTGAGGCGGTGGCGGGGGTGGGGGCAACACGGGCGGGCAGGGGGGGCATTGCGGAAACAGGGCAGGTGGGCAGAGGGTTGCAGGCGAGGGTGGGTCAAACAGGCGACAGGGGGCCAGGTAATCGGGGGCAGGGTAGGGAACACAGGGCAGGTGGGGGAGGCTGCGGGCAAGGGGTGAGGCAGTGGAAGGGGCGGCGGCGGAGTGGGCAAGGGGAACAGGGTAGGTAGGGGGAGGGTTGCGGACGGGGGGGCACGACAACCAACGCGGGCGCGGCGGCGAACAGGGCGGGGGGAACAAGGCAGGTGGGGTGTGAGGGCTACCGACGAGGGGGGCGGGGCAATGGGGGAGGGAAAATCCTATAGAAAGATTGGTGGCCGTTAGATTTCGATCCAATGACTACTAAAGCATGCGCCACACATGCAATATTCGTGTATGTATATATATACCGAATATTGGGGGCATGGCAACGAACAAAGGGACCGCGGCGGCGGACAGGGCGGGGGAAACAAGGCAGGTGGGGGAGGGCTACGGGCGGGGGCGCGGTGGCGGGCGCAATATGGGAGGGAAAATCCTATGAAAAGATTGGTGGCCGTTAGATTTCGATCCAATGACTCACCAAAGCATGCGTCACATATACGCGGCCAAAGTGCCAAACATGGCAGAATATTCGTGTATGTATATATATATACGAATTCTCTACAGTGCGCTGCGTGAAAACGCAGCGCACCGATGCGGCGCAGCGTGAAAACGCAGCGCACCGATGCGGCGCAGCGAGTCGCGGCCGCCGGATCGCGATCCGACGGCCCGCAACAAAAATACCCCCCCCCCCCGTCGACGAAACTTTCCCGTCCCGCCCGCCGTTCCCGCCGCTCGTCGCTATTAAGAGGCCCGCCACTGACCCGTCCAACCCATCCTCCGCCGCCCCCGTCCCGCCGTTCCCGCCCGCCCCCCCTTCGTTCCCTCCCTCTTTCTCACAGAAACCCGCCGCCGCCGTGGCGCCCCCGACCCGCCCGGCCCAGGCCCCTGCCCACCCCCTGTCGCCGCCCCCGGCCCCCACGCTCGTGCCCCGCATCCCGCCCCCGCCCCCCTTTCCTTCCCTCCCCTGTTCTCACAAAACCCGCCGCCCTTGCCCCGCCGCCGCCGCCGCGGGCGCCCCTGCCCCGCCCCGGCCCAGGCCCTGCCCCCCGTCGCCGCCCCCCGGCCCCCGCGCCGTGCCCCGCATCCCGCCCCCTGCCAATCCTCCATCCCCTGTCTCCCCGCCCCTGCCGCACCCCGCTCCCGCCCCCGCCGCCGTCTGCCGCCTGCTGCCCCCCACCGGTCCAGGCCCCCTGCCCTCCCCCTCGCCGTCCCCCGGCCCCCGCGCTCTAACCCGCCTCCCGCCCCCTGCCGCCCCTCCCTCCCCTGCCTCCCCACCCCTGCCGTCCCTCCCTCCCCTGCCCTTCCCACATTTGCCGCCGCGCCCCCACTGCCCCTTGCCGCGCCCGTCGCCGCCCTGCGCCCGCATCCGCCCGCGCCCCCACTGACCCTTGCCCCGCCCCTCGCCGCCCTGCGCCCCCATCCGCGCGCGGCCCCCTGCCACACCTGCGACACTGCAATAACCCGCCGCGGTCGTCCCGACTCGAGTCATAAAAAAATTGACTCGGTCACGCGCGAGTTTGCTAGTTTTGAACGGTAAAGTTAAAATTTTTTTTCTGGGCTTCTGTGGCATATATTTATATTTGACGGTAAATTTATATTTTTCAGGTCACAGGGAGTCGAGGTCGCCAAAATTACATCTTTCAGAATACGAAAATCAGGTTAGAGTTAAGTCTTTAAAAATATTTTGACTTAATTAAAGCATGTTTATTACGCTTATTTTAATTGAAAATAATCTTAGGTTTTATAAATTTTATATTTTTTAAGAATGGACAAGCTTGAAGATAAAGCATACGAGGAAGAAGATATAAGCAAAAATATTACAACAATTTATCCTATTGTAGAAGATGAGTTCAAACCGAAGGTTGGGATGCAATTTGATTGTTTGGACGATGCACTCGATTTATACAGTAGGTATTCAAAAATGGCCGGTTTTGGTATACGTAAACATAGTACAAACTATCATAAGAGAACAAAAGAGTTATGGTCGCAAGTATTCGTGTGTTCTAAAGAAGGTCATTTCAGAGAAGATGAGCGAAAAAGAGAAATACCTGACAAAGGAAAAAAGAGAACTCATCCTATAATAAGAGAAGGTTGTCAAGCACGCATGAGGGTAACTAAGAATAAAGAGGGCACATGGAATGTCATGTTTTTCGAAGAAGGACATAGTCATGCACTCCTTACACCATCAAAAATTCAATTTCTCAGGGCACATAGGCATGTTACAAGTGTGCACCGAAACTTGATTGACCAATTCGGAGAGGCTAACATCAAAACTTCTCAACTAATGTCTGTGCTAGAAATTGAAGCAGGTGGGGCAGAAAATATTGGTTGTACAGAGATAGATATTAGAAATGTGCAGACAAAATATAGAAAGGAGATAAAGGAAATTGATGCCCAATTATTGATGGAACACTTCGAGGAAATGAAAGAAATGAATAACTCCTTTTTTATTGCTATGAATTGGATGATGAGGGCAGATTAAAACATTGTTTTTGGGCGGATGGAATTGCAAGGAAAAATTATCAGCTATACTCAGATGTGATCATTTTTGATACAACATATAATACAAATAAATATTCACTTGTTTTTGCCCCATTCACCGGAGTAAACCATCACAGGCAAACAATTACATTTGGATGTGCATTTTTGTGTAATGAGAAGACAGAATCGTTTGTGTGGCTTTTTGAAACATTTTTAAAATGCATGGATGGAAGGCATCCCGGGGCAATTGTTACTGACCAAGATCCGGCAATGGATAAAGCAATTAAATTGATATTTCCTTCAACATATCATCGTCTTTGCATTTGGCATATCCTTAAGAAGGAGACTGAAAAATTAGGTGCAATTGCTCACAGGAAGGAGTTTTATGAGCCATTCCACAGTTTAATTTATGGTGCGGAAAACGAAGAAGTCTTTGAATCACAATGGAGTGCACTAATGAAAGACAATTGTGTAGTGGGAAATGAGTGGTTGAAATCTATATATGCAATTCGTCATGCTTGGGTGCCAGTGTATAGTAAAGGTATATTTTTAGCTGGTATAAGAAGTTCACAACGAAGTGAATCCCAAAACTCATTTTACTCAAGGTATGTGAACAAAAAAATAGCCTCATTGAGTTTATACATAGATATGAGAGAGCTATCAAAAGACAGAGATTGAACGAGGCAAAAGAAGCATATGAAAATACATATAAAAGCCCTAAATTGGTCACCCCATTCAATATGGAATGTACGATGGCAAAAGTTTATACTCGAAAAGTGTTTTATAAGTTTCAAGAAGAACTACAATACAGTATGGCTTGTTGCTCATCTCATAAGAAATTAGATGGGGAGGATGTTGAACAGTATGATGTAACATGTTGTAGAAATAGTAAAGGCTTGGTTTCACATGTTATTTACAAAGGAGCTAATAGGAGATGCACGTGTAGTTGTCAGCTTTTAGAAAGTGAAGGTTTGCCCTGTAGACATTTGCTATATGTACTTAGATTGAATGAGGGGGATATTTTTCCTGAAATGTATATCATGAAGAGATGGACAATTGACATAGCAAAGGAAGTTGTTTTTGATGGTGAGGGAGTGGAACTTCATGGTGATTGTCAGAAAACGTTATTCTCAAATTGGGGAGAATTGCACTGTATATTTAATCGATGGGCCAAAAAGGCATATTCGTCATCTGAAAAGTTTGAACTCGCCAAGCAAAAATTGTTGGAGATAGAAAAATTGGTAGAAGATGTGGTAGATGATCGGCATCATGGAATACAACTACATCATGGAATACAAGTCCATCCACCTGCACAATCAAAGACAAAAGGAAGTGGTAAAAGATGGAAGAGTGGTAAAGAACTTGCACTGGACCATTTGGGAAAAGATAGGTTGTGCCATGGTTGTAATCAACGGGGAGTTGGGCATGATAAACGCACTTGCCCTGCAATTGTATCACGGTAATGTTGCCTAAGAAACCCTTCTTTTGATGTTTGTTATATATATATTTTTGTGATTATTTTCCATGTTTTGTTTTTAAATATATAGGCAAAAATTTGTTCCATCTGAAAGTGGAGTCGTGGAGGCTATTCAGGGGTGTCGGCGGAGCGATGGCGATTGTCAAAGCAGTGATGCACTATGATAGCTCCGAATTTGTAACTTGTTATCATGAAATGTTATTTGCTTTAATCAAATTTCATACTTTTGTAACTTGTAAGTTTGTACTTGTAACTTGGTCTTGATTTTTGATTTATTTAAATATTATAAGAATATTAACTACAATCGCGACCAAGTCAATTTTTTAATTTAATATTATAAGAATATTAACTACAATCTCCGGGCGGGGCCAGGGGCAGGGGCGGGGCAGGGCAGGGGCGGCTTGCAGGGTGGGGGCGGGGGCGAGGGCTGCGGGTCAGGACTCAATCCCGACTTAAGTTAATATTACAAAAAAATTAAATAAAATAATTTCGTAATAAAATCTTTATTCGATCCCGACTCGAGTTAAAATAATTTATTACAGAATTATTTTATTTTTGTTAAAATTTATTTTGTAATAAAATTTTATTCGGTAATAAAGTTATTTTGTAATAAAAACTTGACTCGGTCCCGCATATAATCGAGTAAGGTTTTTATTACAAAATTATTTTATATTTTTTAAATTTATTTCATATTATTGACTCGATCCCGACTCGAGTCAAGTTTTTATGACATTATTTTATTTTTTAAAATTTATTTTGTAATATTAACTCGAGTTCGATTGAGTAAAATTTTTATTACCAAAATACTCTCCCCTGTTTCTTCCTCATTTGTTTAGGCGTGCCACCCCCTGCCGGCGACCTTGCCGCCAGCAGCGCGTTGGCCAACAATGTCGCCGCCTCGGGGCTGGATGGGCCTGCTGGGAAATGTGCGGCGCCGGTCTCGTGTGGGACCGAATAAAGTTTTTATTACAAAATTATTTTATTTTTTAAATTTATTTCGTAATATTGAATCGATCTCGTGCGAGATCGAATCAAATATTTATTATAAAAATATTTTATTTTTTTATTTATTTCGTAATATTGACTCGATCTCGTGCGAGATCGAATCAAGTATTTATTATAAAAATTTTTATTTTTTTAATTTATTTCGTAATATTAGCTCGATCTCGTGCGAGATCAAATCAAGTATTTATTAAAAAAATATTTATTTTTTAAATTTATTTCGTAATATTAACTCGAGTCGGGGACCGAGTAAAGTTTTTATTACGTTTTTACCCTCCCCTGTTCCCCCCGCTCTCTCTCGCCGCGCCACCCGACCGCCGGCGACCTCGCCGCCGGCCACCCGCGGGGGGGGGCGGGGCGGCGGCGGCTGGGCGGAGGCTGCGGCGGCCGACGGGGGCAAAGGCAGCGGGCAGGGGAGGGCAGGGGGCAGGGGAGGCCGGCTGGGGCAGGCGCAACGGCGGGGCAGGGGCGGCCTGCGTGGCGGGGCAGGGGCTGGGGCGGCAGCGGGCAGGGGCGGGTGGGGGCGGGGCTGGGCGGGGCGGGGGCTGGGGCAGGCCAGGGGCTGGGGCAGGGGCAGGGCTGGGCGGGGGCAGGGGCGGGGCAGGGCTGGGCGGGGCAGGGGCGGGGCAGGGGCGGCCGGCGGGACTGGGGCATGGGGCGGCGGCGGGCAGGGGCCGACGGCGGCCGGCGGGGCGGCGACGGGAGGCTGAAAGTGGGTGGGGGTGGGGGGGGTGGGGTGAAGGTTGATTGTGGACCGTTGGATTAGATCCAACGGTCCACAATAGGCAGCGCCAATGCGCTGCCAAAATAGGGCAGCGCACTGTAGCGCTGCCCTATATATATACACCTACTTTCTTAACCATCAAATTGCTTGTCCATATATTGAATCGCACGGAATGTTGATGGGCAGTTCAAATTAATATAATAATGTTAAAATTATGCCTTATAAAGTGCCAGAAAGCCTTAATAAGGAAAAATCATCAACCAAACAACAAAAAAGAAATTGTATCACCTAATCACAAATTGCGTAAGGAGGATAAAGCCTTAACCGCAAATTTGGACTCGCAAATTCAAATGGGCGAAGTACAGGTAGCCATATACACATTTCCTACTTCAATCAGTGAATCTTAGTCGCCTAAACTTGGGGACTGAGAATAATCTTAGTGCCCCATGAAAACAAAGGTTTTTGCAAGAATTTTTTGAGTCAAACACAAACAGGAGGAATCATCATGCCACATATGAGGTAAAATTAAAAAACAGATGCAGCAATGAAGCAGTGCGGCTGGACTCTCCAAATTAGGTTTACGCATGGCTGATGCCCACACGGGCTCACCGGCTCAATCTAAAACCTCACTCTGTTTTAGCACACGACTAGGACCTAGCCTCGGCTACAGAAAGCACACCTAACTTACTAAGGAGTTACATAAGTGAAGCATTTACTCCACAACATAACAATTTGGAATATAAACATTAGTCCCATACACTTTCCAATAAATTGATACACATGACCCATACCAGCTCCAAATCAACCACAGGGCAGCACCGGCTTACCAATCAATCAAGAAAGGGACTCTAACGCGCCCAGTGCAGCATGTGCAACCATGCACAATCTGCCAGTGCACATGCACCATGCAGACCCCCATGCACACGCACACAACCCGTAGCGCTATAACATTCAAAGCTTTTACCACTAAAAGTGGACAACAATAGGGACATTCCACCTAAAAATATCTTGGGTATTTTGAATGGTAGGTTTATGTAAAAAACGACCACCAAAAGCTGGGAGCCTCTTTACATTCATGACTCGTCAACAAGAAGATACTTTCCGACCATTTTTTATGTTTTGACCCTACTGCTGAAAAATCAGCTTAAAACAATAAACAAAGGTACCATTGAAGCAGAGGTACACAAGCTACAAACTAATCCTAAGAAAGGATTAAAGAAGTCATCACACTGCTAATAGAACAACTTAACACAAACCATGAAACGGCTGACTTGACTTGGTATTGGCAGCATTAGGAGGTTGACACAAAACTGACTTTTTCAGACACCTCAAACATCACCGGACGACGACTCTGGAGGTTTGCCAAAAACCCAGAACGGGGTCTTAGTACTCACTGGAACAGGATACAGTGATGAAATTAATAAAAGACCCATTAATTATAACAAGGTAAAATTATGCAGAAACATAAAGACATCAAGTGTTTTTTTATTGAAGACAAACTTATTCTGTCTACAAAGAGGAAACAAAACAAGAAAGTATAATCTGTGAAACATAAGTACGAATAAACACAACAAAACCTATGACCAACCTGCTCTTCCTCATCGGATGTCTGCCCCTGAGGTTGGCTTGATTCAGTGGGCTTTTCTGCACCACAGTTCTGTCTGTTGCACTTAGTCCTAAATGGGTAATTTATGTTGCTGCATTTCTCACATTTCCAACTTCCTTCTGGAGTTTTGGTCTCTGCAAAATTGATAATGATTTTGAACGCCTGTTCAATCCGCTAAAGTTTAGCCAAGCTCAAGCCTAAAGTAAAGGCCCATTCCACATTCGAATGACCAAACCTCTCCCTTCACCCCATCTGCACCGCACACCCCCCACCCACCCACCCACTCACACACACAAAGTTATGAAACACTTACTTGAGCTTTTTCCACTTTCTGGTTGTAAAGCCTGCATCAAGACTCAAATGCTTTCATAAATAATCATATTTGTTTCTTCAAAATTAACAAATGAGAAATATATAAACTTCTCGTCATCGTATAGCGAATTCACAAAAGTATGGTCATTTTACATAGAAAAACCTAATAGAAAAAACCTCATCAGTTTTTCAGGAATAAAATGGCAACAATTCCTAATTTTCAACACAGCAAGAGCAAAAGGCATTAAAATCACCACTTATCTCCATCACCAACAGTATATGCAGTAGAATTAGACTGTGTTCTTATAAATTTTACATCATTCGTTACAAAGAGGATCTTTTTCCATCTAGAGGAGAGCAACAACAAATAATCAAGAAACGAATTACATCTAAGATCAAAAACTAAATGGACCATAGAAAACATAAAAGAGTATCTATGTCTATGACTCTATACAATATCATCAAAACAGAAACAACATCACCTTTCACAACTACAAACAAATTCTTAGATTTGAAAAGGAAAATGAATAAAATATAAAAAGCCTCATAGAAGATCAAACAACAGCTCCATAAAAAAATGAAACATTATCTATCACGAAGGCATATGATCCATCACAAACCTGTGTTCCGGGCTTTGGGGTATTGCATTTCCTCATGTTACAAACAGCTCTAAAAGAAAAGTTGTTGTTCCCACATTTTGGACAAACCCAGTCACCATCACGGCCATTGTCTATGATGAAAACCATAGTAAGTCAATCCATCAAAAAATAACGCACTCCACGAAGTGTGAGCATAAAAGCACCATTCAAAGAACAACTAGTACCAGCGGATTTTTTGAGAGAAGTATCATCTACAAACGCTGCCATTCTGGCTCCCTGTGAAAAAGTTGTACCGCTAAAAATCACACACAAAAAAACTCATATTGTACTAGAAAATTTTCGACATGCAAGCTACATTAACAGGAATGACAGTCTAGACAAAGCCATGGCACAAAGAATTTCACAAGACAAGCTCATATATTATGCAATAAAGAAAAATTGCAAGTCCATTTATTTACCATGGCAGCATGACCCATTGGCAAACCCAGCCCATATCTATCCATTAATGGAGGCATTCCATACATCCCACCTGAACAAGCAATAAACAAAACAAAAAGGTATGATCTAATCAGCAACTTGATTTAGGATAACTAGGGAGAAATAGACAAAGGGAGAATATTAGTCAAACAATTCAAGAGGGTAGATAACCAATCACAAAGACTCAATTTGATTTATCAAAACATCTACTACATTGATGTTGCATCCTCTATTTATAATAATATTAATAACATAAGTTATAAAAAATTTGTCATTTGTAATCACATGGATCCTAATTTAGGGTCTATGCCCCCAACACCCTTAGGGTGCCCAGTGGAAGAATAAGAAGAAGTAGTCAAGCAATTACTTCATAATAAAGTAATCCTAAAAAAGGTAAGAAGTTGATGTAAAAGAAATCCTGACGAAGGCAATAAATGTTATGCTTTATAACCAAAAGAAATTCTAAATCTAGAACACTTCTAATATATGCTCCAGCATCACACTCTCTTTCTTCAAAAGAATTTGACCTCAAATTCGACATCTAAAGTTGTAGAAGTAGCAGAAGTTGTAGTTATAAATGATCAAGACATTTAAATGTTACAACTTTAAACCAATACTTAAGGAACATCATGCATATATGTTGACCTTTAAACTTGAATGTGATAGATAAGTGTGACATCCAATCACCCCAATTGCAAGAAATCCAAGCATTGACAATAAAGCTATGGATAACAGCTCGAGATTTTTCTAAAGGTTGCATGTGATAAAAAGGATCAATATAGTTTGGCAGGTAATCATATTTCAATCTTGAAGAACATTAGTGCAAGCCCTTGAAAATGAAATTTGCATTTCTTGAAGAGCTAACATCCTTTCTCGTTGAATACGCTTTAATTCTTTTGAATAATTTTGAGAATTTACAATCATTCAATCCAATAATGTAATGCTTAATCCCAAAAGGGAGTTTACAATCATTCGATCCAATAATGTAATGCTTCATCCCAAAAGAGAGTAAAAATCCATGGTGGAAATCTCCAAAACATTCTCAATTTTCCAATTTTTTAAAAACAAAATTAAATAAATGATGGAAGGCAACAACTGCAAACAAGAAGAAAAAAAATTCCCTTTATTTGGGAGATGATAATTGCGGAAGCAGTGGATGATAAAAGAACCTCATGATTAGATCTTTAGGTTTTGATATCAATCAATGTAAGATAACTAGAAAGAAATAGACAAAAGGGGATAATATTAGTTGAACAATTCAAGAGAGGAACTAGGGAGAAATAAACAAAAGGGGATAATATTAGTTGAACACTTCGAGAGAGGAGAAAACCAAGCACAAAGACCCCATACAATTCATCAGAACACCTTTTCATTGATGTTATATCCACTATTTATAATATCACTAATTCAAGAGAGGAGAAAACCAAGCACCAAGAGCCAATACAATTCATCAAAACTCCTTTACATTGATGTTATATCCTCCTCTATTTATAACATCAACAATAACCTAAGTAAAGCAGTTAATTAATAAAAAGAAATCCTAAACAAGGTAAAAACTTGATTAAAAGAAATCCTAAAGAAGGCAATTAATATTTTGCCTTATTATAAAAGAAATTCTAAATCTAGCATATTCCTATAATATATGCTCTTGCATCACAACTATGGGTGGCATGACAAAAAGCCTGATGAACTGAATGACACTAAAACAACAAGTTCAAAAGATAAAACAATACCACTTCCTAATGCCGACGCACCAGAGTAAGGAGATGGACCAGAAAACGGTAAAGGTCCATAAGGGCTGCCCATGGACATACGGTTGTTGTAATCATAACGGTATCCTGATCCACCAGAAAACGGCAGATTATACGGTGGCAGCATGGAAGAACCATATGCTGGCCCTCCAAAATACATTGGAGAAGGTACACCAGAACCCATATATCCAGCAGAAGAAGAGTAAGCTGGAGGAACTTGTATAGGTTTCACTGAAGGCTTCTGAATAGATCACCATCCAGTAATTAGAGACAGTATAAACCAAAAAAATTAACCTAAAAAAAAATGACCATGATAATTCTTTACAACAAATAGGAAATTGGCCGAATATTTCAAAGAAAATAAGTGCAAGACCTAAAAACCCTAGCAACATGCCTCATAAATCTTAGGTTTTGAGAGTAAATCAGGGCCTAAAAAAAAGTAAAACAAATAAGACATCATCTTACAGAGTTAAGTTCAGCAGGTCTAGACTGAGTACAGTTACGCATGTTGCACGTAGTTCTGAAAGCAAAATTAAGATTCCCACAGCTAGGGCACCTCCAATCATCCTCCCTACGGTTACCTAAAAATGCACATCGACCAAACAACAAGTAAATCAACCAACCGCTTTTCCTGATAAAAGATACACCAAATTATTATTATTATCATCAATCTTTAAAGTGACATATCCCTCTGATCTTGTGCCCAAGAGAGCAGCACAGGGCAATTCCAAACAGATCAAACCCTTCTTACATCCAAGAACAAAAACACAAAACTACATAAACAAAGACAAATACCATCAGTACGGGCACGCTTTGGCCGCCGAAGAATTGCGATTATCAACCTGCACAAACAACATAACACCATCCACGTTATAAGACCAAATCTCTCACAAATCAACCATGGAATTTCGCACAATACTAACAATAGACCTCCCATCATCCATAACCATACAATCAAACAATCAATCAAGTAAAAATTCTACAAATAGCCCAATAAACTACCCAAAATCGCTATAAAAAGACCATTTATCATAAAAAGAAGACACAAATAAACACAAAGAGAAATCATCAAAAAGAAAAATCACAAAACAATATAAACAATAATCCACAGCCCACAACATCCATAACCATACAATCTTAAAAAAAATAGCATCACAAGAACAATCAATCAAGTAATATTTCTACAACTGATTACCTAAATTCGCAACACGACAACAATTTCTATAAAAAAAAAATTGCAAAAAGAATTATAAAAAATTGCAAAGTAGGGAGGGATGATGGCCAGACCTGAGACATCTGCGAATCTGAGGCGAATTGAGAAGGGAAGAAGTCGGCGGCAGTGAAGGCGGAGCACCGGAGGTCGGTGGTTTTAGAGATTGCGCCGTCGATTCCTGATTTGGACGATCTGCCTCCGACGACGGGGTGGGCCTGATGGGCTGCCGAGAACGGAAACTTGGATTTTGGATGATGGGCTTTGCAGGGCTTACACATATTAATATTATATTATAATAATTATAATATGACTAAAAATTCTTCTTGAGCCATCTTAGATAAGAATGACATAAATCAAATCTTAAAAAAATCACCCTGACGACAATGAAGGTGCAGCCAAATCCGACCACAGTGTGATCAAATCCACCCACACCTGGTATGGCCCGATCTGGCCGTTGAGTGAAAATAAATTATTTTTTGTTGGTGGACATTTTGATTGCCAGTAATTGGATGTAAAGGTAAAAAAACTAATATTTTTCCAACAACCAACTCTGATGACGTACAATTGAACCCAAACTAGGCATTGAGTGAATAAAATATTTTTTGTCGGTGGTCATTCAGATCGGCTGTATAGGTAAAAAAAGGTTAATATTTTTCCAACAACTGGCTCCGATGACATGCAATTGAATCTATCTGCCAATAATAAGATCTGTCTAAAGTTCTAGTCACACGTGACCACATCGGGTAGCAGCGATTGGGAAAAAAGAAGAGTATTTTTTATAAAAGATATAATCTGAGTTGTCTTTATAATCAAATGGCGTAGATTAGCCATGACACATGAATAATTCCCCTACCTAGTATTACAACCGTGATTCATGGGCGTTGCCGGGAACTAGGGTTTGGGTGTTGTCCCTAGGTTTCCTGTGTCCATGAGGGGGTAGCGGTGGCTATCCGAGTGGTGGAAACAACATACCGAGGCTAACCCGTGTTTAGTTGCAGGTTACAAACCGAGGTGCACGAGGCTACCGAGTGACCGAGCATGGCGATGGAGCATGGCGTCGAGTTACAGCAGTAGTGTCGGCACATGGGTCGGTATTTGGTGTATCGAGCATGTGGCCGAGTCCAAGTCAAGAAACCTCAAGTTGCTGTTGATCAGTGTTTGGGTTGGCAGATTGAGGTTGTGGTGCAACCGTGGACCGAGCAGGCTACCGAGCCGAGTGTGCAGCACAGAGTGCCGAGCAGCTGCCAGTACCGAGCAAAATAGCGGTACTGCATTGTGGCACAGTACCGAGCACAGTAGCGGGCGAGCGCGCAGTCGTGCGCACAGGTGTGCGCGCGAGGAGCGATAGGCGCGCGAGCGCGCGGGGTGCGCAGGCGTGCGGGTGCGTGACGCAAGCGCGCGACGGTGCGCGCTGACGTGCGCGCGAGCGAGCGCGCACGAGGTGTAGTGCTGCAGGCGTGCGCACGAGCGGGTGCTGGTGTGCGCGACCGTGCATGGGCATGCACGAGCAGCAGTGCTGGTGCGGTGCGATGGTGGTGGACCATTGCCGGCATGTGATCGGTGAAGTGCTGGGGAGGTTGAACCATGTCTGGACGTTGCTGGGGTCGAGCCGGTGGGCGAGACGGGATGACCAGCGGTGCAGCCAAGGGTTTGTGAGGAAGCTTCATGGAAGTTGCTGGGGGCATATCTTGGTGGAAGATATGATCCATATCTAGGAACGGTGAAGGCTGCAACTAACTTCTGAAGATAACCACAAGGCCAGTGGGTGAACCTGGACGTGGAGTAGTGCTGGGTGCTGGATACGGTGGAGATTGCAGATCTTTGTGGATAGAGATGCTGGATCCGGAGTTATCTGAAACAGAAGGGGCGTGGTGCATATCTGCACAGGGGTTGAATGCTGGAAGAGAAGATCGAGAGATCAAGGAAGATGTGTGCGGATCAAGAGAGGAATCGAGTCCAGAGAGGAGGAGAGTTCCTGAGGATTCCAGACGTGTTCCCTTGTGAGGGAAAGCAACGTGGTGTTGCTGGTGAGAAAGGAGCGTGGAGTTGCTGCAGCCGGTGTTCGTGGTGAGCGCTGGAACTTCATCGACTTGCTGGAAACCAGGTACACGTTGTTAGGTTGCTTGTGTTGGCAATCGGGGTAGGGTTACTCGGGGAGTAATTCGTTGTGCGCCTTTGTATTTGTGGGTACATTGGGGCGAGGCTGTGGGGGCTGTCCACAAGCCGAGCAGGTGCTTGAGTGGAGTTCGAGTGCTTGTAAAATCCTTATGATCGGGTTAATGATATAAGGTTGGGAAGTGTTTTCCCGTAATCTGTGTTTTGCTTGTTGGCTGGCGTTTAGACAGGGAACTTCTGTATCCTAGGTCACGGTCGAAGTTTACAAGGCAGCCAGTTGCGGTAACTGGTGCTGAGACGAGCAAGGGCAGACGGCACGAACCCAAGACGCGTATTGCTGGTTGGGCGATCGGGCAGTGCAGCGTGTGGTGCTGTTTGACTTCTGGAATAGCCTATCGGCAAGGCGTGTCGGTAGCCAGAAGTGCTGTGTCGGTGTTTGGTGCGGTGACCAAGCACAGTGTGATCGAGCGAAGGGTTGAAGGCAGCAACCTCGGGGTGTTGAGGTTGGCCGAACACAGGTTGGTGTTTGTGCGTGTAGGCTTCCGTATTTTGTTCAAAGTTGCGTACTTGGTGTTAGGCTGAGTGTTCTCGTGGTGAGAATACGCCGCACAGGACTAGTTAAGATCGAAAAATTTTGGGTCCTTGAATCAGGCCCGTGACACCTAGCATAGTTAACTAAAATGTGGACGATTGTTATCAAACACTAAGGTGGCCCTGATGGGCCACCAAGAAAGGAGATTTGGATGTTGGATGATGGGACCATTATGATGCAGAACAATAATACTGATTTCAATCATCTCTCAATTTCATTATTTTATTTATAGAATTAAAAAATAATAAAGCAAGTTGTAACTAATAGTTTATACGAACTAGAACCTAAATCTCAACTTAAATAAAGATTTTCATAAATTTTATCATATTTAGACTTCAAAAAGACTTATTTTTAGGTTTCTTAATTCAATTTTAAAATATTTTAAAAGTATATTTTTGCTATAATTAAGTTGATAATTAAGATAAAATATTTAAAAGTATTAAATTAATTTAAATTTTATATGTAACACC
>JAURVB010002617.1:0-17367 GCA_033002965.1 Piper betle | reverse complement strand
CCTAAACCCTAAACCCTAAACCCTAAACCCTAAACCCTAAACCCTAAACCCTAAACCCTAAACCCCAAAACCCTAAACCCTAAACCCTAAACCCTAAACCCTAAACCCTAAACCCTAAACCCTAAACCCTAAACCCTAAACCCTAAACCCTAAACCCTAAACCCTAAACCCTAAACCCTAAACCCTAAACCCTAAACCCTAAACCCTAAACCCTAAACCCTAAACCCTAAACCCTAAACCCTAAACCCTAAACCCTAAACCCTAAACCCTAAACCCTAAACCCTAAACCCTAAACCCTAAACCCTAAACCCTAAACCCTAAACCCTAAACCCTAAACCCTAAACCCTAAACCCTAAACCCTAAACCCTAAACCCTAAACCCTAAACCCTAAACCCTAAACCCTAAACCCTAAACCCTAAACCCTAAACCCTAAACCCTAAACCCTAAACCCTAAACCCTAAACCCTAAACCCTAAACCCTAAACCCTAAACCCTAAACCCTAAACCCTAAACCCTAAACCCTAAACCCTAAACCCTAAACCCTAAACCCTAAACCCTAAACCCTAAACCCTAAACCCTAAACCCTAAACCCTAAACCCTAAACCCTAAACCCTAAACCCTAAACCCTAAACCCTAAACCCTAAACCCTAAACCCTAAACCCTAAACCCTAAACCCTAAACCCTAAACCCTAAACCCTAAACCCTAAACCCTAAACCCTAAACCCTAAACCCTAAACCCTAAACCCTAAACCCTAAACCCTAAACCCTAAACCCTAAACCCTAAACCCTAAACCCTAAACCCTAAACCCTAAACCCTAAACCCTAAACCCTAAACCCTAAACCCTAAACCCTAAACCCTAAACCCTAAACCCTAAACCCTAAACCCTAAACCCTAAACCCTAAACCCTAAACCCTAAACCCTAAACCCTAAACCCTAAACCCTAAACCCTAAACCCTAAACCCTAAACCCTAAACCCTAAACCCTAAACCCTAAACCCTAAACCCTAAACCCTAAACCCTAAACCCTAAACCCTAAACCCTAAACCCTAAACCCTAAACCCTAAACCCTAAACCCTAAACCCTAAACCCTAAACCCTAAACCCTAAACCCTAAACCCTAAACCCTAAACCCTAAACCCTAAACCCTAAACCCTAAACCCTAAACCCTAAACCCTAAACCCTAAACCCTAAACCCTAAACCCTAAACCCTAAACCCTAAACCCTAAACCCTAAACCCTAAACCCTAAACCCTAAACCCTAAACCCTAAACCCTAAACCCTAAACCCTAAACCCTAAACCCTAAACCCTAAACCCTAAACCCTAAACCCTGAAACCCTAAACCCTAAACCCTAAACCCTAAACCCTAAACCCTAAACCCTCAAACCCTAAACCCTAAACCCTAAACCCTGAACCCCAAACCCTAAACCCTAAACCCTAAACCCTAAACCCTGAACCCTAAACCCTGAACCCTGAACCCTAAACCCTGAACCCCTAGAACCCTGAACCCTCGAACCCCTGAACCCCGAACCCCGAACCCCGAACCCTCGAACTCCTGAACCCCGAACCCCGAACCCTGAACCCTCGAACCCCGATACCTCGAACCCTGAACCCTGAACCCCGAACCCTCGAACCCCGAACCTCGAACCTCGAACCCCGAACCCCGAACCCCGAACCCTCGAACCCTGAACCTCGAACCTCGAACCTCGAACCCCGAACCCTGAACCTCAACTCGAACTCGAACCTCGAACTCGAACCTCGAACCTCGAACCCTGAACCCCGAACCCCGAACCCTGAACCTCGAACCCTCGAACCCCGAACCCTCGAACCCTGAACCCTGAACCCTGAACCCTCGAACCCCTGAACCCTGAACCTCTGAACTCAACCCTCGAACCCGCAACCCTCGAACCCTCGAACCCTAAACCGCTCGAGCCCTAAACCCTCAGCCTCAGCCCTAAACCGCTCGCCTAACCTCAACTCTAACCCCTAAACCCTCAACCCCTAAACCCTCAACCCTCAACCCTCAACCCTCAACCATCACAATCCACGCCGTCGTGGGGCAGGGGTGCCCCATTTTGACACGGTTGCCTGCTTTGGGTATCTTCAACGCCGAATACATGACGGGAATAGCCGCGCCGGAACTGGGACAGGTGAGCTGCAATTTATGTGCTGGGACGGGGACATACCAAGCAACGCAAGCGCCCGGACTGGGTTGTCCGATTTCGGCAGCATCCTTGCGCACCGCAACCGTCTTCGTCCGCCGGGCCTGCCATGTAACTCGGGGCGGCTGCGATATTTGGGGCCGGGTTGGCAAAGACTTGGAATGCAGGGCTCAGACAGGGGCGGCGATTTGGGCAGTGGCCGGCAGCAATTCGCCTCCAACTCGCCTTCAACGTCGGGGAAGATGATTTGGGAGAGGAAAGAGCCTTCAACGTCGGGCCGGAGACACTACTCGGGCCGGCCGACTGGTTTCGGGCAGAGGAGTCAGCTTCTCTCGTGGAAGCCACCTCAATTTATAGAGGAGCCGACAGGGGCCGCGCGGCAACCTCTCCCGCCAAGGAATTTTGGAGGGCGCCTGAATTCCGCGAGCGGGATGATTCTCCCGCCCTCTGTGGTGGCGGCGGACGACTTCGGCGGCGAGGAGCGGCCTGCACCTCTGCACACGAGCTCTGCACCCCTACTCCTCTGTTTTGATATCTGTTTTGATAACTAAGGTGACGGCTGACAGGGATTTCTCTAATCATTATATAAATTTTAATTACGTTTAAAAAATCAAAATTTTAATAACAACTCACTTCATATATATAATATTTATTTTATAATTTAAATACATTATAATCGATACGATCCCGACCGAAGCGGTTAGGGGTGCGTGACGGGACAGGGGCGAGCGCATCGGGGCGGGCCGACCCTATGAGCCAGCACTGAAGGTTCAAAATCGGATTCATAAACGGTTTCTAAAGAAGACACTGAATCAATGTGAATCGATCTACATTGGCTACCGTTCGGTTTACTTCAATCGGTTTAATATCGTATCAATTAAAATTACAACTCAATCCAAATCAGTCGGTTATTATTTATATAACTTGTCCTTTTATTATTAGGGCTTGTATTATCATTTATGGTTTTTTTTTCAATTCTTTTTACATTTTTAAATAGTTTGTTATTATTTTTGGCTCGAGTCCTAATCGATTCAACTTTTATTTACGAAAATACCGCTACCGCATCAGCCCCCCTCCTTCCCCGTCCGGCAGCCGCCGCCGCGGCCTCCTACCTCCTCCCGCCACCATACCTCTCCCGTCTCTCCGCAGCCACCCCGCCCGGCCACGGTGCCGTCCGTCGGCGCTGCTCCACACTTCACCCGCGTCGTTCTCCCACGCCACGCACACGCCCACCACGATTCGTTCGGCCCTGCCCCGTCTCCGCTCAGCCGCGGCGGTGCGGGTGCGACCGCCGCTCCACACCGGTACATGATTGGTCGAGGTTTAGCACGGCAAGGCGGCTCCAGCAACCGGCGGCAAGGGCGGGACGGCGTCCCTCACACCCTCATTTCTGGACCGTCCGATTACATGGACGGTCCAGATCAATTTCATATTAAAATATTAAAACCAACTTTTGATTTTGTTCGTCCGATTATAAGGACGGCTCAGATCTTTTGATAGAAAAATTAAAACTTTACTTTAATATGGACCGTCCGATTACACGGACGGTCTAGATCTGTTGTATCTTTTATAATTAGAAATTTTAGATTTTCTCTGGGTCGTCCGATTAGAAGGACGGCCCAGATTTCTTTCAAAAATGAAAAGCCGCGGCTAGGCCGTTTCGCCGCTATCGAACCGGCCGGCAGACGCCGAGATCCCGCCTCCACCGTGGCGTGGCGGGTGCGACCGCGGCTGTGAGCGACCGGCCGAGGCGGGGTCCAGGAGTAGCGCTGACGGGTGGCGGCAGCGCCGGACACCCCACTACGTATCCGCCACGCCGCGGCCCGCTCGCGCACACCCCGACCCCGCCTCCATAGGCCCCGCCCCACCCCGCCGCGTAGGCCGCTGCCGCTGCCGCCACCTAACCGCGGCCGGCCGGGTCCGGGCGAGGCGATGTCGTCACCGCCCGGCGCGCTTCACATCCACCACGACTCGGTCGCCCCCGCACCGGCGCTGCCGCGGCCGGGCCGGTCCGGCCGAGGCGTTGTCGTCGCCTCCCTGCGCGCTTCTCCTCCACCCCGACTCGGTCGCCCCCGCTCCGGCGCTGTCGTCCCCGCCCGGCCGCGTACACCCCGACCCTGCCTCGGGCGGCCCCGCCCCGCCATGCCCACGCCGCCTCCCGGCCGCATCGGCCCACAGTCGATCGCGGCGGGGCAGGGGTGGCGAGGCGGTTCGACGTAGAGTGAGCCCTTCTGAGAGGGACGGAGCGGGGTCGATGTGTGCGCGGGCGGCCGGGGGCGACTATGGCAACACGGCGACCGCGGCGGAACTGGGGCGACAAAGTCGTGGTCGAAATGGACGGAGGGGCCGACCCACGCCCTGCCTAGCAGGGGAGGCATTAGCAGCCGACAGTCTCGCCGGGTAACGAACCTGATCGAGCCGCAGGGCCAAATATCCGCGGTGCCCTACCCTATCCCGGTCCAACCTACCCGACCGAGGTCCACCTTGACCCGCCTCAGTCTCCCTTTCCCGCCCCTCCCTACCCTAGTCTGCTCACCCTATCAGCCCAACTGAGGTGTGCTCGGTTGTGCCACTATAAATTTTTACACCCTACCCCTAGATGTTTAACTAATTGGTTATTTAAACTATAGAACTTTGAAATTTAAATTTTAAACCATTCCCGCACTAATTTTTACTTTTACAACACTTATATTTTTACATTTTAAATATCTCCGGCCATTATTTTCACCCAACTCCCACCATAAATTTCAAATTTTAAATAAACTAGGCCATTCTATTTTTAAATTACAACTCACTTATTATATATACAATCAAATTATAATTTAACAATTTAACGACAGACACAGTGCAGACCGGGCGGGTCAAGTGTGCGCGACAGGGTAGGGTCGACCGCAGCGGGGCAAGGTGGCCCTATGAGTGTTAGAGGTAGAGCGAATCCCATGGCGAAGGATCAAAATCGGCATCAGACACGGTTCTCGAAAGAGTCTCTAAATCAGCTCAAATGGGTTTAAATCGGCTACGAATCGGTTTAATTTCGTCCTGCATATAATTTCACCATCCACATTGGCTACGCATCGGTTTATTTTTTTTTATTTTTATTTTCGTTTTCGTTTTGATTTTTGTTTTTATTTTGGTTTTTATTTTTCTTTTTTGTTTTTTGTTTTGGTTTTGGTTTTGGTTTTGGTTTTGTGTTCGGTTTTGGTTTTGGATTTTTGTTTTTCTTTTATTAATCATTTTTCTTTTTTGGCACATGATTTGTACCTAATTGACCCCATGCCTTTCATGCCTTTGCCCGATTCCCTGCTAGGCAGGGCGTGGGTCGACCCTGCCTCCCCTGCTAGGCAGGGCGTGGGTCGGCCCCTCCGTCCATTTCGACCACGACTTCGTCGCCCCAGTTCCGCCGCGGTCGCCGTGTTGCCGTAGTCGCCCCCGGCCGCCCGCGCACACATCGACCCCGCTCCGTCCCTCTCAGAAGGGCTCACTCTACGTCGAACCGCCTCGCCACCCCTGCCCCGCCGCGATCGACTGTGGGCCGACGCGGCCGGGAGGCGGCGTGGGCATGGCGGGGCGGGGCCGCCCGAGGCAGGGTCGGGGTGTACGCGGCCGGGCGGGGACGACAGCGCCGGAGCAGGGGCGACCGAGTCGGGGTGGAGGAGAAGCGCGCAGGGAGGCGACGACAACGCCTCGGCCGGACCGGCCCGGCCGCGGCAGCGCTGGTGCGGGGGCGACCGAGTCGTGGTGGATGTGGAGCGAGCCGGGCGGTGACGACATCGCCTCGCCCGGACCTCCGGCCGGCCGCGGTCAGGTGGCGGCAGCGGCAGCGGCCTACGCGGCGGGGTGGGACGGGGCCTATGGAGGCGGGGTCGGGGTGTGCGCGAGCGGGCCGCGGCGTGGCGGATACGTGGTGGGGTGTCCGGCGCTGCCGCCACCCGTCAGCGCTCCTCCTGGACCCCGCCTCGGCCGGTCGCTCACAGCCGCGATCGCACCCGCCACGCCGCGGCGGAGGCGGGATCCCGGCGTCTGCCGGCCGGTTCGATAGCGGCGGAACGGCCTAGCCGCGGCTTTTCATTTTTTTGAAAGAAATCTGGGCCGTCCTTCTAATCGGACGACCCAGAGAAAATCTAAAATTTTAATTATAAAAGATACAACAGATCTAGACCGTCCGTGTAATCGGACGGTCCATATTAAAGTAAAGTTTTAATTTTTCTATCAAAAGATCTGAGCCGTCCTTATAATCGGACGGACAAAATCAAAAGTTGGTTTTAATATTTTAATATGAAATTGATCTGGATCGTCCATGTAATCGGACGGTCCAGAAATGAAGGGTGTGAGGGACGCCGTCCCGCCCTTGCCGCCGGTTGCTGGAGCCGCCTTGCCGTGCTAAACCTCGACCAATCATGTACCGGTGTGGAGCGGCGGTCGCACCCACACCGCCGCGGCCGGGCGGAGACGGGGCAGGGCCGAACGAGTCGTGGTGGGCGTGTGCGTGGCCGGGCGGAATGGACCGGGTCGGGGAGGGAGCGACCGCGGCGTAGCGTGGGAGAACGACCCCATGTCTACGAAAGATTGTATATAAACCCATCATACTATTCATCTTCCAATCCCCTAACTTAAAGTATGATCTTTACAGAACAGGATGTCAAACATATACAAAATTACATAGACACATATATACACTTTGCAACAGCCCCTATGCTTTTCAAAGCTCGATCGGCTCCCGCCACACGGGTTTGTGCAACTTCACCTATGCCTACGCGACACCCGCCGTGCCCGTGCCGCGACTGAAATGGGCGCGCGGAGTCTTCCTACTGCTCCGGCCGCGCGGCCGGCTTATTTGGTATGGGCTTTCCGTCTTCGGGTCCGACGCGGAGACAGGGGATGCACGGAAGGGGAATTCCCGCCTTCCTCCTGCTTCATCCTCTACCTCACTATGTGAAAAGCCGCGGCCTTCTTCACATTCAGGCAGTCGCCGACAGGGCGAGACTGGGGGCGAGCGACAGAACTGGGCCCGGGTCGGCGACAGAGTTGGAGGCGGAACACTTCGCCGGAGAAATAAGATACGACGACATCGACGGTGGCTCCGCGACAGACACAGGGCCAGAGCAGGTACAGAGGTGCTGGTAAAGGGGAAATCGTAATCGGCGCCGCGCTGGGACAGGAGCGGCGGATTTCCGCACCTTCAGGGCCTTCAACACCGGGGTCCGGAACAGGGGCGGCGCATTTGGGAGGAGCTGTCTACGACCCCACGCTGCGACTGAACAGGGGGCGCCCGTGAGAGGTCAGGTCGGGGCGGTGACCGTCTTCAAGCGCGGGAGCGGGGACAGGGGCAAATAGCTGACGGGACAAGCCCCGCCGAAACGGGATCAGGGGCGCTGCAACTTATCTGCTGGGACAGGGTACCTACCAATCAGCGAAGGCGCTGGGACGGGATTTTCGGCGATGGGCTGCCGCCCTCCTCGCGGACGCCGCCTTCGGCCCTCTGGGGCTGCCGCGATAAGTGGGGCTGGGGCGGCGACCAGTTGGATGGCATGGGCTGAAACAGGGGCTGAGACAGGGGTGGCGCATTTGGCCAGTTGCCGGCAGCATTTCCCCCACATATCTCCTTCACCTTTGGGGCAGTTGATGTGGTAGAGGAAGGCCCCTTCAACTTTGTGCCGGAGCCTGGTTTCGTGCAGAGGAGGCGGCCGACTGGCTTCGGGCAGAGGAAGCGGATTTTGTGGAAGGCCCCTCAATTTATAGAGGAGCGGGCGAGCGGCAACGTCTCCGGCCAACTCCATCCATAAATTTCTAATTTTAAACAATCCCGCATTTCAATACTTTTAAGAATATCAAATTTGTTAAAATTTTTAAATTTAATTAGGGTTAGTGATTATTTTTAGCACGAGTCCGATTCGATTCAACTCTTATTTATGAAAATGCCACTCTATGTCATTCACCCCCTCATCCCCGTAGTTGCCGCCGCCGCCGCCGTTGCTTTTACCGCCTCCTGCCACCATACCGCCGAAGCCGGCCGCGCTGGTCGCTCCATCTCCACCCCGCCTCGTTATCCCACGCCCCCCGCCGTCACATCCCGCCTCGGTCGCCCCCGCACTGCCGCAATCCACCACGACCCGAAAACGGTCGCCCCTGCCCTGACCCGGTCGCTCACGCCAGGCCGCGCGCACGCCGTCCCCGACTCGCCCGCCGCGGGGTCATTTTCACCCGGCCTATTTCTCCCCCGACCCGCCGCGGTCAACCCTTCCCGGTGAGCAAACGCCCCTGCCTGTCGCCGTTCTGCCCCGGTCGAATCAGCTCGGCTGCCCTCTTCCCCGACCCCGCTTAGGCCACGGCGTGGCGGGTGTGACCACGGCGGGCCGGGGCCACCCCAGTTGGTGTCGACGTAGACCACGGACGGGTGTAGGCGGCGACGGCTGCGGCGACGTCGTAACGGCAGCTCCGTCAACGCGTGTTTTTTTATTTTCAGAACCCGATAGACTTCAGTCCGTTGATGTCAAATGTTTTCCGTTCATAATTATAATTTTAAATTATTCCATCCGAAATTTAATATATTTAAGTTTTTAAATATTTACTTTTTAACTAACGCCCAATATTAAATTTAAATTGTTTAAATTTAAATTTTACATTTTCTACCAATTCCGCTATATATTTTTAAATTTCACTCGACTCCCGCCTTAACTTCTAAGTTTTGAACAATCAAAATTTTCAAATTTAACTCATTCCCGCCTTAAATTTTAAATATTAAATTATAATTTCTTACGGTAAACCGGTACCTTGTTAAAGATAAGATTTTAATCGGTTGTTTACAATTTAACTCCCCCCATTACTTTCAATTTTCTTCTATTCGAATTTTTAAACATTAATTAAAGGGCACAATTAATTTCAATTGCCAAACTATTATAATTTGTAACATTTCAACCGACTCCTTATCTACTTGTCGAATAATCGGACATTTTACATTTTATTGGATTTGTGTCATAAATTTCTAATTAATACCTAGGGTTTACCATTTCAGTAATTTTTGTTAGGGGTCAATGGGTGCTTTCTTAGGAATAAGATTTTAACTTACTAGCCTTATTTACTTTCAACTAAATACTTCAATCCCACGCTTAATTTTATTTTAACTTAAGCGTGCCATAAATATAAATTTTAGAATAATTTGAACTTACAACGATTCCCACCATAAATTTATAATTTCAAACACCTTTTTAACTATACAACGTTTTTTGTTTCCTTACTTATTCTTATTATCAATTTCAAACAATCCATACTTTAAATTTTACTACTTGTGGCCATTAATTTTAATTTTCAAAATTTAAATATTTACATTTTAAATAACACGCACCATTAGTTTATATTTTAAAACAATAGGCTATTAAAAATTTTAAATTATCAAATAATTTTAATATAATCTGACTTTTCAAATTAGATAACAATTACTTACAAGTTTATTACAAGCCGCCAGCACGGCAACTTAGTCAAAAAAATTTATCTAAGGACTTTTACTCTCGGCGGTCCTATTTCGAGGACGGCCCAAAGGCAACCGAGCAACCATGGGTCCCCTCGTGGTTCTTTCGGCCTGACCTGGGAAGCGCCTGCACGGTAGCCTAGGATGGCCGCCACATGAAAAATACAGCCCTAGCGTCACCGGATCGGCCCGCGCCTCCAAGGAGAGCCACCCCGCCGCTATTGACCCCGCCACCCCACACTCGACTCAATCCGGGATCGGTGCCTAACCGCGGCAGTTGCCCCCCCGCCGCGCTCCACCTCGCCACCAACTCCGTCGCCCACGCCCCGCCGCCGTCGGCGGGCCGCTGCGATCCCCCGGCAAGTCGCGCACGCCCGACCATGCTTCGGTCGGACCCGGCCCCCCACACCGTCGCGGCCTTCCGGCTTCGACATGGCTTGGGCGATCGCGGCGGGACGGAGGGGGCCGCCGTGGCGGGGTCGATGTAGAGCGCGGCCGGTGGCGGACCGGGCGCAACCGAGGCGTGCTCAGCGTGTGCGCGGGCGGGCGGCGGCGAGCATGGCGGGTCGGCGACGGCGGCGTACCGACGAAGACTACTCGTTCGGCCCTGCCTCGTCTCCGCCCGGCCGCGGCAGGCTGGGTGCGACCTGGCGATATGGGACGGCGCGGCAGCAACGGCGGCGGGTGGGACGGCGATCCTGGCACATCCCGTTTTTTCATCTAATCTGGACCGACCGATTATATGTACGGCTCAGATCTATTTTTGTAACACAACAACTCACAATTGATCTGCACCGTCCAATTAGATGGACGGTTTAGATCTGTCAATTTTTTTAAAACTATATAACTATCCTTTAATATGGGTCGTCCGATTACAACGACGGCCCACATATATTTGAAAAAATAAAAATCGAAACGCTGCTGCGATATTATCTGGGCCGTCCGATTAAACGAACGGTCCAGATCTGTTTATTTTCATATAAAAGATAATTTAATTTTCATCTTGGTCGTCCGATTACATGGACGGTCCAGATGTGTTTCATTTAAAACAAATATATCTTATTTTTGATTGGGTCCGTCCGATTACATGGACGGGTCAGATCTGTTGATGGAAAAATAAACCTATACTTTAATATGAACCGTCCGATTACAAGGACGGCTCAGATCTGTTGTTTCTTTAATAAAAGTAAACCTTAATTTTAGCTGGTCCGTCCGATTACATGGACGGCCCAGATAAGTTGTTTTTTCGATAAATAGAAATCCAATCTTTTATCTGGGCCGTTCGATTAGAAGGACGGCCCAGATATATTTAAAAAAACTAAACGCCGCCGTTCGTGGCCGTGTCGGACGGGAATGACCCCCTCCGCCATTCTGGAGTGCCGCGCCGTCGTCGATCGCCTCCACCCCGGCTCCGTCTCCACGGCTGGCCACCGCGACGTCCCGTCGCGGTCGCCCCTGCACTGCCTCCTTCCACCGTTACCCCGAAACGGTCGCCCTCTTCCCCGATCCCGCCTCGGCCGCAGCGCGGTGGGAGCAACCGCGGGGGTGCGGGACCGGCGGACGCGGGGTCGACGTAGATCGCAGTAGGGTGTCGCCGGCGGCGGACACCCCACCACCCGCCCTTCGATAGCGCTCCACCCGGACCGCGACTCGGTCGCATCCGCACCGCCGCGGTCGCCGCCGCCCGACCGCGCATTCCCCGACCCGGCCTCCATCGGTCCCGCCCCTGCCCCCCGAGCAGCCGCTCCCGCTGCCGGCGCCATCCGCTGCCTGGAGGGTCCGGCCGAGGCGTTGTCGTCCCTGCCCGGCCACGCTAACCCACCACCTTGACTCGGTCGAACCTGCTCCGGCTCTGTCGTCCCAACTGGCCGCGCACACACCGACCCTGCCTCTATCGGCCCCGCCCCGGCAAGCCGCCGCCGCATCGCATCCCTGCTCGGTCGCCCCTGCCTTACGCGGGAGCCAGTCTTCGTCGGTGTAATCAGCCCGGCTGCCCTCCTCCCCGACCCTGGTTAGGCCGCAGCGTGTGCAGGCTGGTCGGGGCCGGCCAGTCGTGGTCGAGGTAGACCGAGGACGCTTGTAGGCGGCGACGACGGCGGCGAGTCGGCAGGCCGTTCGATTACCGGACGGCTGAGATCTATCGTTTTCTGAAAAATTTTAGAAAACGATACATCTTAGCTGTCCGTTAATCGAAGGGCCCAAAGTTAAATTTATCCTTAATAATTATAATTTTTCATTAATCCCTCCAAAATTTAATTTATTTAAATTTTTATATATTTATTTTTTAACAAACTCCAACTATAAAATTTAAATTAGATAAATTAGAAATGTCAATTTTATTCCATCCCCGCTATATGTTTTCAAATTTTAATTAACTCCCGCCGTAAATTCAAAATTTCGAATAAATTCTATTTCACCTCATTCCCGCCACAAAATTTTAATTAATATTTAAAATTTATAATTTAATTGTAATTTAATAGGGGTAAACGGGTAAATCCAACCTTTACTTCCAAAATACTTGTATTCGGATTTTTAAACATTAAATGATTCCCGCCATAAATTTAAAATTTCAAACTAATATAAATTTTTACGTGATTCTCGCCACAATTTTTAAATTTTAAATAAATCCCGCTATAATTTTTGAATAATAAGACATTTTACATTTTATCTGATTTCTGTCATAAACGTCTAACTAATGTCTACGGTTTGCAATTTATTTAATATTTGATAGGGGTGAACGGTTGCACTATTAGGGATAAGGTTTTAACTACGTAACCTCATTTACTTTAAACAAATGATTTAGGTAGCACTTACTTTCAATTTAACTTAATCCAGCCATGAATATCAATTTCTAAATAATCTAAACTTAAAATGATTCCGAACATCAATTTATAATTTCAAACACATTTTCAACTATGTTATGTTTTTTGCTTCATTTTTTATACGTGTTATTATTTTCAAACAATCTATTATTTAAAATGTGCCCCTTCTGTCCACTAAGTTTAATTTTCAAAATTTCAATATTTACATTTTCATTAACACGCAGAATTGATTTAAAATTTAAAACAGTCGACTATTTAACTTTTAACTTATTCCCATCGTGAAATTCTCTTTTAAAATTGTAACTAAATCTCACCATTATTATCAATATATCAATAATATAAATTTTGCATTTTCAATTAATCACCCTCTATATTTCTTATTATTGACTAAGTAGACATTAAAATATTCAATTATAAAATAATTTCAATAAAATTTAACTTTTCAAATTATATGATATTTTAATTAAAGTTTTTTAGAAGTCCTCTGCCCTGCAATTAAGGAAGAAATATTTCTTCCCTCGGAATTGATATTGGCCGTTTGATTCTTTGGACAGTCCAGATCTAATGTTATATTTTAAGAAAATGAAAACTCTCTTTTTATCTGGTGAGTCCGATTTGGTGGATGGCCCAGATCTTTAAAAACCAAAAAAAAAAAATCGAGCTGCATCGTAGCCGGGTGGCTGCGCGCGGTTGTCGCGGCATTATCTGAGAATTGCCTGCACGGCAGCTTGGGATGGCCGCCCGCCGCAGTTACCCAAACCGGCAACGATGCCGAACCGCGGCGGTTGCCCGCCCTGCCTCCTCCACCTCGCCACCGACTCAGTCGCCCCTGCACCGCCGGCGACCCCCGCCCCGCCCGGCAACCCCGCCCCGCCAGGCGCCCCCGCCACGGCCAGCACTCCCCGCCCCTCCATGCGCCACCCGCCCCGCCCAGCGCCCCCGCCCAGCCCTGCGACCCCAGCCCGCCCTGCAACCGCCTGCCCTAGCCAGCCCCGCCGGTCCCTACCCGCCGCCGCATCCCGCTCCACCACGGTGCCCTCCGTCGGCGGTCGATCCGCCGTCGTTCTCCCACGCCCCGCACGCTCGCCCCCGTTTTTTTAAACACGACAGATCTCGACCGTCCATCTCATCGGACAGACCACAATTAACTTCAGAGTTTCCGATTACCGGAATCAAATCTGGACCGTCGATTACATGAACGGCTATGATCTATTCTTTTCAATAAAAAAACGAAAACATAAGTTTCATATTCGCCGTTCGATTACTTGGACGGTCCAGATCCGTTCTAGTTTTAAAAAATTTAAAACCTAATTTTAATTTAGACCGTCCGATTACAAGGACGGATTAGATCTATTGATAGAAAATATTAAACTTTCCTTTAATATGCACCGTCCGATTAGAAGGACGGTCCTGATCAATTTATAAAAATAAAAGACATAACGCGGCCGGGATCTAATTTGCATCATCCGATTACATGGATGGTCCAGATCTGTTCACTTTTAAATACTTAAATCTACTTTTGATTTCGTTCGTCCGATTAAAAGGACGGCTCAGATCAATCTGTACAAACTGTAAGCCTTTTCATTAATATAGACCGTCCGATTAGAAGGACGGTCCAGATCTAGTTACGATAGGATCTAATCGGCACCGTCCGATTAAAAGGATGGCCAGATATGTTATTTTTTTAAATATATAGAAAACTTGAATTTAATTTTCGCCGTCCGATTACATGGACGGTCCAGATCTATTTTAGTTTTAGAAAATTAAAACCTTATTTGATTTTGTCCGTACGATTACATGAACGGCTCAGATCGAATCATATAAAAAATAAAACTTTACTTTAATATGGACCATCCGATTACAAGGACGACCCAGATCTGTTATTTATTTTAATTATATAAAATTTAGATTTTCTCTGGACCGTCCGATTACAAGGACGGCCCAGATATATTTAAAAAAAAATGAAAAGTGCCGCTCGGCTCCGGCCGCCGCGGGAGGACTGCCGCGGCAGATCTAGCCCGGCCGCCGCAGTGGTCGCTCCACCTCCACCCCGCCTCGTTATCCCACGCCCCGCCGCCGTGACTTCCTGCCGCGGTCGCCCCCGCAATGCCGCGCTCCACCACGACCCCGAAATGGTCGCCCCCGCCCCGACGCGGTCCCGCACGCCCGGCAGCCCACACGCCGAACAAGACTTGCCGGCCGCGGTGGTAATTTGACACCGCCTATTTCTCCCCCGACCCGCCGCGGTCGCCCCTCCCGGTGCGCTCCACATCGACCCAGCCTCCGTCTCCCGTCCCTGCTCGGTCGCCCCTGCCTTCCGCGGTCGCCATTCTGCCCCTGTCGAATCAACCCCGATGCCCTCCCCGACCCCGCTTAGGCCTGGCGTGAGCGACCTGGAAACTCTGCGACGGGTGTGACGACGGCGGGCCGGGCCGGCCCAGTAGATGTCGAGGTAAAGCGCGGACGGTTGTAGGCGGCGACGTCGGAACCGCCGCGGACGGGTGTAGGCGGCGACGTCGGAACGGCAGCGCCGGCAAAATTGCCCACCGTCAAATTTTTTATCCTTACTAATTAACATTTTAAATTATTCCCTCCAAAATTTAATATATTTAAATTATTAAATGGTTAATTATTAACTAACTCTAGACATAAATTTCAAATTACATAAATTTAAAAATTAAGTTTTATACGAATCCCGCTATAAATGTTTAAATTTCAAGCGACTCCCGCCATAAATTTCATTTTATTTCATTCCCGCCATCAATTTGTAATTAATATCTATAGTTTATAACTTAATTACAATTTGTTAGCGGTAAATTGGTACCTTATTAGGGATAAACATTTAATAGGACATGTAAATATTATGTCCTTCACGATGGGGTAAGCCGGTAACTTGCTAGGGATAAGATTTTAATCGATGTTTAAATTTTAACTCCATCCCGCGGTAAATTTGAATGTTGAAGCAATCAAATATATAACTTCTAATTAACTCCCGCCATTACATTTAAATTTCTTATATTCGAATTTTTAAACATTATATGAAGCGCACAATAAATTTAAATTTCCAAATCAGATGTTTTACATTTTATTGGATATCTGTCAAAAATTTCTAATTACTATCTAGGGTTTACCATTTACGTCATATTTGCGAGGGGTCAACGGGTGTCTTGTTAGGGATAACATTTTAACTTAGTTCCCTATTTACTTTCACTGATGGGGTTCAATCCCACACTTAATTTCAAATTAACTTTATCCATAATTATCAATTTCATAATAATTTCAAACACCTCAACTATACCAACTTTTTTGTTTGTTTACTTATTCTTGCTATCAATTTCAAACAATCTACTATTTTAAGTTTACTTATTAATGCCATTAATTTTAATTGTGAAAAATTACATATTTACATTTTAATTGACACCCACCATTAATTTAAATTTTATAACACTCTGCTATTAAAATATTTAAATTATAAAATAATTTCAATATAATACGAATTTTCATATTGTATGACATTTAATTAAAAGTTTATTAGAAGGTTGTTGCCCGGCAACTTAGGTAGAAAATTTTTCTTCCCTCGGAATTAATATTGACCGTTTGATTTTAAGGACTTTTGATTGTGCAGTACGATTTTGAGGACAGCCCAAAACTTTGATAGCCAAAAATAAGAAATATGGCCGCGGAAGCAGCTGTGGGTCCGCGCGCGTTGTTGCGGCCACATCTGGGAAACGCCTGGATAGCCGCCTGGGATGGTCGCCACAGGAAGAATACGGCACTAGCGGCACCAGATCGGCCCGCGCGTCCAGAGACACCCAGCCGTACCACCCCGCCGCAGTCGACACATCTCGGCAGCGGTGGCTAACGCGGAAGTTGTCCCCCGCCGCGCTCCACCTCACCACCGACTCCGTCGACCCCGCGCCGCCGTATCGCCGTGCCGCTGCGGTTGCCCAGGGCAAGTCGCGCACACGCGACCACGCCCCGGTCGGCCCCGTCCCCCAGACCGTCGCGGCCTTCCGGCCGCGACATGGCTCGGGTGATCGCGGCGGGCCGAGGCGGGGCCGCCGTGGCGGGGTTGAAGTAGAGCGCGGCCGGTGGCGGGGCGGGGGCGAGCAGGCGTGGTCAGCGTGTGCGGGGGCCGGCGCGGCGATCATGGCGGGACGACGACCGCGGCGGGCCACCGAACACGACCCTTTCGGCCCTTCCCCGTCTCCGCCAGGCCGCGTCTGGCTGGGTGCGACCGCTGGTCCGACGCCGGCAGATGCTTGGTGGAGGTTTAGCGCTTCACGGCGGCAACGGCGGCGGTCGGGACGGCGATCACTGGCACTTTCGGATTTTTTTGACGACAGATCTCCGCCGTCCATCTAATCGGACAGACCCCATTTTAGTACGGGTCGCGGGAATCATATCTGGACCGTCCGATTACTAGGACGGTCCAGATCAATTTAACTTTAAAAAAACATTAATGTGATATGGACCGTCCGATTACATCGACGGTTCAGATCTGTTATTCTTTTTAAAAAAGAAAATTTTCCATTAATCTGGACCGACCAATTAAATGGACGGTCCAGATCTGTTTGTTATATTTAGAAATGTTATATTTGATCTACACCGTCTGATTAGACGGACGGTCCAGATTGATTAATTATTTTCAAATAGAAACTCGCATTTGAGTTGGTCCGTCCGATTACAAGGACGGCCAGGATAAGCTGATTTTAAAAGGAAAACCTATCTTTGATATCAACCGTCCGATTAGAAGGACGACCCAGATCTGTTGAATTTAAAAAAAAACAAAACCTATTTATGATATAGACCGTCCAATTTCATGGACGGTTGTTCGAGCACAGGATCGTCACGCCCCCTCGAATCGGTTCCTTATGTCTGATTTGGGTTTAAAGGTTCGGTGGGACCGAGGCGCCCTTGTCG
>JAURVB010002616.1:0-150847 GCA_033002965.1 Piper betle | reverse complement strand
GACCGCTCTATTTATCTTAAACTTTCAGCCTTCAAAGTTCCCCAGGAAAATTACAATTTGATGTCACATCCAACTCCAAAAAAATGAAATTGTCTGAATTGGGAAAAAAATAAATCCAATTATCTGACTTCACTTTTATTTTTTTTATCACAGAGAGAGTCAGAACAAAACAAGGACTACCATTTTAATCTCTGACAACCATGATTAACTATATGTTTTCTCCTGAAAAAGAAACATTTTTACCCTCGTTAAAACCCGATCTTCAAGAATTTTTTCCATGACAATTGTTCTTAAATCTATTTCTTTCCCAAAACAACATTAAGCAAAGGATGATTCTACAAGAAGACAGTAATTCAATCGAGGACATTTGCTTCTTTTCCACTTTCAATTTATTAAAATTGAAGCTCATCCACTCGATTTAACTTAGCAAAAATAAATTTCATACACTGCATTTGATACCGTATCAATTTCTCCTATTTTTACGGCCCAAGATGCATAACAAGTTGGGTTGGTCCTTCCCAAATCAACCTCCCCGGTCTTATAATGAACAACCATACCCGAGGCTTAATCAAAAACGGTTCAAGTCGAGCGGAAACAATCTATCTTGATTACATAAATGACTCCTCCTCAAAGACTAATCTACAAAGCATTCCACGTATCGTTGTTATCCCTGGCATACAAGATGATAAAAAACCAATCACATCAAATAATGGACGAGAATTGCAAATGTTGGTTAGACAGTCTAATTCTGCAAGATTTCGATCACCCATGCAATTTGATCACTGCTGTTTTTTCTGCCGGCACTGGAAGCTGATGGAGTAACGGCTGCTGCTGGTGGAGCATTCGCCCTAGGCCTAGATGGAGCAACTTTGGCGGGTGTTGATCGTTCTGACTGAGAGAAAAGGACGAAAACTTGCATAATAACAGTAACCAGCAGTAAGATAGCTGCTGATATTGCAATTCCCTTCCAGGTGGAAAGCAGTTTAGACCATTGAAAAAATTTGTACGTGCACCAGCTAAGAAGGCAGAACCAGGAGAAAACCACCTGCATTTATTGCAAAAGGAACAAATATAAAGTGAGTGATAATTTTTTTATAAAAAAAGCTTTTGCAGTTCCAAAGTTCAATGCAAGAAAGCCACCTGCTATTGTTGCAAAAAAATCAAATATATAGCAATGTGAGTGATAAAAAAACAACTACCAGTTATTGCAGTTCTAAGGTTCAACGCAAGACCAGAACATAGGGAATATACTGTAGGACATATTCCTCGCTCAGCTTTGAAGGCATTAATGCCATATAACCTAAAATTATACTTTCAAGTCCTAGGAAAATTTGAATACACCTCTTATTTTTCATCAAGTTAAAAGTAACAAAAAAACCCAACTACAAACACCAGGCACTTAAAAACTCAGCATTCTGCATCAAAATAGATACGGCAGCATGTTGCCTAATGTCTACAGACTTCATTGGCATATGGCATAACACGCTATTCAAAATATCCCATGCATTGACCACTTACAAGGAATAGACATCTAGTAATTGGATAAACTATTCTTTTTACACAAAAAAACAGTGACTGAAACACTTCCCATGAAAGATGCACAACTCATCCTGCAAATGAAAACTTTTACTTACCAGTAGGGATTTCTTTGGCCGGCCTATGGGCTGAAATAAGCTCTTCTCAAACGTGCCTTCAGCTTGATGCTTATCAATCAAAGCATCCTGGACAATCAGAAAAACTTAAAATTTAGACAAAAAATAAACCTGAAAAAACAAAATATCAGGGTGTATGCGAGAATAAAACAAGTATGCAGGTACATAATCATGAAAAAGCAACAAATAAGAAGAAAAGATTTTCTCAGGAACAAAAGATTTGACAAAAAAAAATGCCTTATCCACAAATATGTCTTTGCACCACTGTGCCACTCCTTCGTCTGTTTCAGGCAATACCCTCATCAAATGCCGCTTGAGGTGAACATGAATCTGGAATCAAATTGTCCTTAAACATCAGTCTGAATTATACCTTTTATTTTCTAGCTACTACAATACTCTTCAAACAATCAAGCATCATTTCATTTTTGCCATGTCATTCAAGAAGTACAACTAAACTAGTATGATACATCACTCTGTACGATTTTCCATAACCAAAAATCTGTAAAAAGATCATCCATGTGAGAATATTCAACTTTACCACAGAACACTGCCCCTTCAAAATTCCCAACATTGTAGGCGGACGTTCTACCTTTGGAACAGCTACAGTAACATCATATATCGCAGGAACAAATGACCGCATATTACTTACAGCTGATACGAAACCCTGAAAAAACCGTAAAAGAAGTTAGAACTGATCCAGGTACTGCCAATAAGTTAATAATCTGCAATAGTCGAAAATCGAACCTTGGTACGGGGTATCAGAACATTTCTAGGAATTGATAATCCAGTAGAAGCAGCATATTCTTGGGCAGCTAAAAGTTTTGCTTGTGTAAAACGAGTTCCCTCTACAAAAAGAGCCAGCCAAAAAGGCTGAGGGAAATCTTTCAGCTGCTGGAAACCTGACTGTGCAATAAGATCATGTGGTGTATCAGAGATTCGTAATGAACATTTGTAAAACAGAACTTCAACTGTTGAATCATTGACCCAATGATATTAATTATACCTGCAGTCTACTTTCATCCTTGGCCCAATTTCTCTCGAGAAAAAGATACTCAGAAAACCACATTGACCAGCCAATAACCTGCAGAATTTCAAGCCATTTTTCAGATTTCACCCATAAAAAATAGTTCAAAAACATTAAATTTCCAAGATTCATTTTAGGCTTCTCATATTTTACTAGCGGTTGAGTTTGTGATAGTATCGATTAATTAAATCATGCACAGGCCACCTTCGGTCTTGTTCTTCAAATTTTGCATTTTTCTTTGATTTACTGCATTAGTAAAAATATCATCTCTGATTTCATATCATAAGTATGTAACCTATTACCATGAATTGATGGGATACATATGTGTGTGAATAAACGCCTTTTTTACTTATAGAAAATATGCCCTCATTCAACCCGGTCATTGACTCAGCCCCTCCCCTTCAAATATAAAAATAATGCCAGAAGTTGTGGTTTTATAAGACTGTTTTCAACTTTATACACATATATGAAAAAGATAGCTTACTGGAAGAAATTTTGATGATTTTTTCATGACCGCAAGTGCACTTCCAAGGCAACCTGATCGCTGCAATAAAAAAATCAAATATAATCATATCTGGATAAGAAAAACCTAATTTGCCTTCAGATTACGCTTAGAAGGTAATTAGAATCAACCTCTGCTAAAACCCATCCAACAAGCCAATCAATGTCACTTTTGTGATTTGATATGACAAGAGCATGTTCTTTGCCTAAAACAATGAGCAGCATGAACTTATATAAGCAAAACATATTAGCAAGATGTGCATGCAACAACAGTTTTTAACCTGACAAAAACAAAACAATAAAGATAAAATGCAAATTACCCTACCCATTGATTTGACAGAGTCGGGATCAGCAAACAAGAGAATCTGCAACATGAAATTTTTCTGGAACTAAGAATCAATTTTTTGCAAATAACAAGACAATTTCTTCATATAGTGCTGAATATACAATAAAACTTTATATGCAAATAACAAGACAATCTTTGCACGTAGTGCAAAATATTCGCTAAATTAATCTGTCGGAAGAGTAATGTTAGAATGGCCATAGCACTTTATAGTTCTTGTGTTTCTAGAAACTTGAACTCGGAAACCTATGATAGAGTGTAACAAGAGCTTTCCAATAACACAAAAAGCTACCAAAGCGCCAGCAGATATGTGCTACATGTCAAAAATTATAAGAAACGCAAGAAGAAAATTAACTACAGCTGTACCTTAACACCAGCCCACCAATCAATGAGCCAAACAAGCTGCAACCACAGCAGCTCGGCCAACACTTTATTGATCTTCCTATACAAGTTCTTGGATAATGGCCGGACAAGGACAAAGCATATAGCCTGGAAGGGAGTACATAGCATTGTTGCGGAGTTAAAAGTAAATAACGAACCAAATATTGACGGTTCTCAAGCGACACATGAACAAGAAACGATACGTTCAACAACATGAACAATACCAAACTCTAATTATAGGAAAAAAGGGCAAATTTTTAACGCCCTACTAGAAACTTTCAATGGAAAAAAAACAAGTAACTAGAATTTCATAAGTCAATAAGTTTTTCCTCCACGATTTTCAAATTCTTTAAATGAACTCCTGCCACAACCCTTCAATCATTATGAATACACAATCAATTGCAGGAACTGAAAAGCTTCCATCATCAGAAAACCAAAATAGACAATATTCTAGCCAAACAAGGATCAATATGCATGAAAGAAAAATAAATTAGCATTGTTAATAAGTAACAGCCATACAGAAACGATCAACATAGACAGTAAAAAACTGGAAAAACGCAACCTAATGGGAACAAAATCAACAATCTCCCAACTCGCAAAGCAACGTTACACAGTCCAATCAAGCATTCCAGATCAAAATCAAAGGGTATACATCCCTCCATCAAGAACGTCGGGGGGATCTTGTGAAGAAAATCGAAATTGTGGTTGGAAGATCGAGAGGGAAAAAGAGAAAAGAGAAAAAAAGGAGGGAGGACCTGGAAAAGATTGACGACGAGGCCGGAGAGGAGGAAGAGGATGCCGAGAGGGACGACTACCGCAGCGGCAGCGATCGCCATGGTCGGCGGAGGACGGCGGCAACGGGAGCAGCCGTTCCGGACCGTTGGTCTGGGTTGGGTGAGAGACAGATAAAAAAGAAGGGAACGGTGGATATATAAATAAAATATTATAATAATAATAGCCTTTTTTCTATTTTAATTTATTATCTCTTTCTAAAAACAAAATAATTTATTATGTAAAATAGATTTTTGACATGACAAAGCTAAATGATCCTAAAAATATTAGAAACCCAGAATAAGTTTTAAACTAAAAAGAAAACTACCACCTTAGAGCTGCTTATATATAAATCCAAAAGAACAAAGTATTGTTAATTTAAAATTAATTTAAATTATTATTATTGTGGACATTATCGGGCAGATTATAATCTTCAAATAATGATTTTTTAACCTAATTTAGGGTACAAATATACATTTTACGCTTGTATATTTCTTCTTTGGGTTGGTAGTAAGAATTGGATGTGGAAATGCTCAATCAATCAATAGCCGGCCAACTTACCGTCTTTGTCATAGCCAACCATTTTGTGTGTTTTCGTGTTTTAGGTTTGAAAATATAATAACAATTGAATGGGGCACATGAAAATGCTCAATTTTGTCTTTGTTTTAACCGTTCACTCAAAATTTGCCCATTTTCGGCTTGCCATTATTAAGAACCTAAATACATACTTATACCACCAACTCCTTGCTTGCTCTGGAAAGGGGAAAATAATTATAAAATGTGAAGTAAGCCTGTAAGAATAGCAAAATGCTGGGCTTTTTTTGGAGAAGGTGTATAAGTTATTAATATGTTGTTGTCATTAATAACTCACCAGCAAGGAAAACGTTGGGTGGTTCGATCTTCCAAACATAAATGATAAAACACTCTCCATTCCTATGTTAGAAAATTAGACTGGTAATGCGGCATTGCCGCCGCATTGTGCTTTCATTTCGTCACCTAATTACCACCTGCCTCATCTATACCACCTAATAACTTTAGATAACTTCATTCTTTCATGGGCTTGGACTTTTTTTTGTTTTTGGAACGACTTGGGCTTAATTGATTTGCTATTTACGCAACCATCCAAACCCAAAAATAGAACTTCTTATAGACCTCTATTAATTTACCTGTATTTTCTTGCCTTTTTTTAAAAGAATCATACCTTACCTTGTGTTCATCACCCATGTTCTCCACACACATTATAAAATATAAAAATAGGTATTAATTAAGTAGTTAGAAAATATGACTAAAGTAATTATACAAGGACATGGGTGAGAACTTAGGGTGGAGATCATCGGTATAAAATTTTCTTTTTAATATTAGTAGCTGATTTATTGCTATTGGGCTTAATCGATTTGATCTTTCGCAACCATTCAAACCCAAAAAATAGAAGAACTTCTTAATGCCCTGTATTAATTTAGCTGCTTTTTCTTGTCTTTTTTTTATAGAATCGTACTACACTTATGTTCATCACCCACGTTTTCCACACGTTATAAAATATAAGGATAGATATTAGTTATTATTTAGAAAATCTGAGTCAAATAGTTAGAAATTTTGGCTTAATTGGTTATAATATGGGTGAGACCTTAGGGTGGAGATCATGGGTATAAAATTTTCTTCTTAATATACAAGTAGCTGATTTCTTGCCATTGGTCTTCAGATACAGCCCATAGATTGGCTGAACACTAAAGAAGTGAACCCTCGAACATATGTGGCCTGCAATTTTTTCCGTTCCATACATTAAAAAAAAGACTTAGTTTATTCCTGATCTTTAAACTTTTTTTCCATGTTTACAACAGATCGGGGATAAATCTGCACAACCAAAAAACAGCACTTCCACGTTTAGTTCGACGATTGAATGGTCAAAAGATCCTCTCTTTATTTCTTCCCTACATACCGCCACAAATGAATCAAAGAAATTTTGGATGAAATCACCCCAGGAAGGTAAATCAAGAAAATTTTGAATGAAACCAATGTTTGGTATCTAACTATCGACTAATAAAAAAAGATCATGTCATCGAACCAAGTAAGAGCAAGGTTTCAGGAACCATAGTACGTCGAGTGGCCTTGCTTCCTCCCTACCATTAGCAACAGCTTCCACCGCATCTGAATTTCCGTCACCATTTTCATTTGTCGACTCCGTCAAGTCTGGCTTATGAACCACGTCAACTTCCTGGAGAACACCTCCAACCTGCAGACGAAGAAAATTTTAATTCGATTCTTTCACCACTCCATAACAAAGCACCATAATCGTATATGTCGGTAGCTAGTATCATGCAGAGAAGATAAATGGAACTTACAGTGGGTTTGGATTGGAGAGGGCTTGGAGCTGTGGCGGGCTTGGGATGTTTGAAACGATTGGATGGAGAAGGAAACCTCTGGGGAGTTGGAGGGCAGGACCTCACTTGGGACAATCCATCGCAGACTTTCCCACTGCCTCCCTTTGAGCTCATCATGTTCACAGTAGGTAGTAAGTTGTTCTCTTCGTCACCTTTAATAACTGCAGCTACTTTCCTTTGTCGACTGCAAGTGGCCATCACCAACATATATAGATCAAATCAATGCTCTTAAAACCTATCAAACAAGATAAACAACAACGTTCAATGGCGGCGACTTACTTTTTCTGACAAGAAGAAGCAACGGTAGTAAAGGGATCATCATCCGGAGGTGGAACCTTGTCCTTGTCCGTCCCTTCCCGGGCTTTCTCTGCTGTTAATGAGATCAGTGGCTCCTTCTCCACCATCTTCTTCTCCTTCTCTGCCGTCGAGCTAAGTGCCATGCGCTTAAGCTCGGTCCAGAACTCGGCCACTTGGTTGACGATCTCTCTACCTCCCCCAACAAGTTCCGCGCCGACACCGTGCTTCTCAACTTCGCCGCACCCGCACCCGCCGCCGCCCTATCCTCATTTGCTTCTTCAATTCCCGATGGCGGCGCAAACCTATCCGGTGGATTTCTTGGGTTCTGGCCGGAGTCGGACTGAGGTTGGGCCGGCGTCTTCTTCTTCGGCTTCTTCTCGCCTCTAGATTGGATCGAGTATTTCAGAACCCTGGCGGCTGACATGGGAGAGGGTGAGTTGGGGTTGTCGTTTTCGTCGTTTTCGTCCCCAAACTTTCGGCAAGATTTGGTGTGGTGGTGGGCGAGGGAGGAGATGGCGGCGGTGAGGCCGGCTCTTCGCTTCAAACTTCCGTCTTTTAGAGCCCTGCTTTCCAACTTCGGAAGATGGGAGCTACTGGCAGATTTCTGGTGCTGCTTCTTCAAATTCTGACAAAACGCACAAGAACGTATTGTGAGGGAAATCCGAGAACTGTTTGATGGAGACGTAGTAAAGAAATTGTAGGGTGCCTGCTGCCAAGTTTGGTACCTTGAAATCTTCGGGGGTCTTTGGATGTCGGCAATCTGCACGAGAGACAAGAGCAGCTTTTATCAACCATCAACTAGTATACATCATCATCATCATCATAAGAAAACATGGACGTGGTCGACAATTAGAGATCAAAGATGCAGAGGAAGGTGCAGGAGAAAGAATGGACAATTGACTGAAAATGGTGGGTGGGCAGGCGGATGATGAAGAGAGATGTATGTACCAGGTCGGCAGAAGCAGGCATCGTCGGGGAGAAGTTGGTGGTCGGGGGCAGAGAAGTCGACCCATTGAGGGGCGTTCATGTCCTCCAACAGATCGTCTCTCACGAACCTGGAGTCGATGTTCTTCCAGTCGATCACCGCCGGCTCCATCGTCCTCCTTGCCGCCAAAGAGAGAGAAGAAAGAAGCCAAGGAGACGGAAAGAGGGGGAAGGAAAACGCTAACTAAACTAGACTAGACGTTGGAGATGGCTGTCTACTTGACCGTTGGGACTTCATTTTCTTTTCCACTTTGTTTATTTTCACTTTTATTTTATTTTTATTTTTATTTTTATTTTATGGGGAGAAAGGAATATGTCACATGTGCTTCTTTCTCAACTCTTCGACACCTAACCCAACCGGCTACCTTATGAAAAAAGAAAATGCTTAAAAACCAGATAAATAAAAATAAAACGCTGTTTTTTTCAATAAATAAATTTTTATGTCGCATGCATATATAATATAATATTATGGATGGCTCGCGTCCCCGATGAGATTCTATGTATAATACAATATTTCAAGTCGTGTCAGGTATAGCAGAATAGTTATTTTAAGATAGACCAACGATCAAATAATCCCACTTATAACAAATATATATATGAAATAACCAAGTGGATGGATAAGGAATTAGCCAACTATAATAAGATGAGCAAACCTAGTAGAAGCTGCATCTCGCGAACGGATTTTAATAGAATGAAGTCATGCAAGAGAGCAACTCGATACGGCCATTCCTGAACAGCCGCCTTCAAAGTGGTTGAACATTTCTACAGCAGCTTCATAATAAAAGAAACACAATTCGCTGTTTCAATATATTGTAGACGAGTAGACACAGGTACACTAGAAAACGAATGAGACTTTCCCCCACTTTACCAACTAAGTGCATCTTTGACTTGCTCATTCTTTGTACTGGGAGAGCCTTCTATCTCTTCCTGATGCAACGCCAAACTGAAGTGAGCCATTTGATTCTTTCATTATATAGCAATCTGGTTATCTTTGTAAATGCAAGTCCCGGTAATATCTTACTTTGCAAGTTTTTAGAAGTGACTGCAGAAAGGATGAAGTGAAAAAACGGATTGATCTTCCATGCTATATATATATATATATATATATATAACCGCATTGCGCTGCATGCAATAGCACAGCACAGCCGCGAATCAAATCGATCCAACGGCTGATGTTTCTTCCCCCGTCACCCCCTATCCTCCGCCCACCCCCTCGCCCCCCCAAACCCCCCCCCCGTCCCCGGCCCGTCCCACCTTGCCCCCACCCCGCCCTGCTGAACCCCCTACCGCCGCCCCCCTTCCCCCGCCTACCCTGCCACCGCCCCCTCCACCACAAGCCGGTGCTCAACTGCCGTGGCTGCTCCTGAATGCCCGTGTCGAACTCATCACGTCGAGAGTGGGATATTTTTTAAAATTATTCGAATTTTATTGCATTTAATTTTTTTGTGTGAATGGACCTTGGGTAAATATCCCACTCTCGACGCATTATTTAGTATATTCACTATTTCATTTTTGTGTGAAATTATTGCATTTACTTGTAAATTTAATTTATTCACTCAAGCGAGCCCAAGGGTGGCGACAGCGACTGGGGGGCAGCCAGGTGGCCACCTCCGGCCCAAGCCACGGTGGTGTGCTGCAACAGTGAAATCCTGTATATATATATATATATATATAATATCAATAGACACAAATGTGTAAGACATGTTGCCCATATTCCCGTTGTAGCAGACGTTCCATCTGCACTAAATGGCGATAAAAAAACAGTTTCACGTACAGAAACTGAATTATCCCTACCATCAGCAGAATCGGCGCCTGGGCCTCCTTGGTTGAGTTCTTCTACAAGCTGCATTTGTTGACATTAAAATCAATAAATTTGGCAGTCAAAAAGTTGCAATTGTCCAGGAAAAATTATTCATTATTTTCCAGTAATTGACCCCAATCCTTTATATTCAATGTACTATATAACATCGACACCCCTCACTCCTATAAATTTAACATCAGTTGCCATGGCTGAGGAATAACGATGGTAATTGTCAGTCAACAAGTCATTATAGAACCAAATAACCCACACAACAGGTAAGACATACCTATTCGTTCGAAGGATATACAGTAAATAGGCTGAATATGAACCTACTTCCTGGAGACAAAGACATCAACCTATCTAAACTACCATATGATTATTATCATTATATTAATATACTCCAAAAATAAAGTAAACATGTGCTACATCCATTTGATTCCAACACCGATCCAAAATCATCCACGTACTCCAGACTTCCTCTTTTTCCCTCACTCAACACATCAGAATATGCCAAACATGTGTGTTTTGCAGTAGAAACCTTCAAAACATGTGTTAAAAATGTTTGCATGTCTTTCAAAACGCAGAAAAAGGGGACACACGAATGGTAAGATGCAACTCTTTATATATTCAACACAATGTACAAAACATCCAGAGTACTCACATGGTTTGGCGGTTGTCCCTAGTCATCCCGAGTCTGGAGTGGGTGGCTGACGCTGCCTGCGTGGTGAAACAACTTACCAAGTGCTAATAGGTGTTATAGTTATAGGTAAGGAAAGACCGAGGTTGAAGGATGGACTGAGACTTGGTGCTGGGATGTGTAACAGTAGATGCATCGGCAGCGAGTACCGAGCATAGCGCTGCATGGTGCCAAGGGAACCTCAGGATGGCTCGGTGCGCAAGCGCGGTGCAGACTGTTGCGTGCGAGCGAGTGTGCATGAGCGCGCTAGGCCGAGACGTGCAAGCATGGGCGCGACTAGTGGTGAGAGGTGCGTGCAGCGACTGGTGCATGAGCGATGCCGACACAAATACCAGTATTCAGACACGGCATAGGCGCACACAGTGGCTAGGGGTTGGCACGAGAGGTTGATCGGGAGTTGGCTCAGGGTTGAACCAGCAAGGTTCGACCATGTAGCCAACATGCTTATCTGAATTGGTTGATTCCAGGAATTGCAGATAGAGTTGTGGGAAAGATCTTGTGAATATATGATCTTCTCCACGAGCCAATGGGAGATTGGTGGTGACTCATTGGAGATAAGTTCGACACAAGTCTTGGAGATAAACATGGGCGAATCTGGACGCTATGTTGGACTAGAAAAGATCTCCAATGGATACGGAGAATATCTGATTGCAACTAACACATCTAGGCGTATTTGATGAAGACAGCTTTAGAAAATACGAGGAAGAAAAAGGAAGAAGACAATTGACGGAGCAATTGTGAGGATCTGGACGACGTGCATTCTTTGTAGAGGAGAATACCCTGATCGAGCAAGGAGATCGCTGGGTGTTGTTGCAGCCTACTCGTGGAGTTCGAGTGGGGACATCCGGTGGACGACTGCTGGTTGTGTGGTCGTGCGTCTGCCTTTAGGGTCAGGTACGTGTCTGGTTTTTGTAACAACCTCTTTGCATTTGAGTAGTGCATGTAATTAGGTTGATCAGGGGATTGACCTTGGGGTTGTGAGGAAGTCTCTTAGGCGAGTTGAGAGGCTAGGTCGTGGGGTTGCATGTCCACGACTGGCAAGTGGTCAAGGTGAGTGATTGCTTGTAAACATCCTTTGTTTACTGATTGAATAAAGGTTGGGTGGATTCCCGTAATTTAGTAGTGTGATTGTCGCATTTAGAAGCCAAGGTGCTGGACCATGATTCCTGGTCTGGTGCGTGTCAGGTGTGGGTGACCGGCACTTGGGGCGAACATACTACGTGCATACTTGGTGCGTGTGTTGCAACGTGCCGCTGCATACGCTGGGATTTGGTGATCGGTACCAGCTGTTAGCACAACTAGCGCTATCGGTAGTTGGGCGCATGCTGCTAGCCGGGTGTGCAAGCCTTCACGAGAGCGCTACCCTTCATATTGCCGCTACAAACAGCGGTACTCAGCTGCGCGTGGCAGTGAGGCTGGTGTTCCCAGGAGGGGAATACGCCGCACAGGTAGGGTTTTGGTCGAAAAATTTTGGACTAGAAACAACCCTGTGACAGCAAGTATCAGAGCAGTGTTTTGTGATTGAAGGACTTGTGAAGTTGTACGACTTTCAGAGGAAAGGGCTCCACTTTGTTACCGAGTGTAGATTCTGTGATGGACACACGATCAGAAGGTCTCAAGGAGAGGATTACGCGGCTGGAAGTGCTGTTAGGAGGCCCTATCACTACTGGAGAGGGGCAGACTATTAGTGATCAGCTGCAGTCCCTGCATGAAGGGGTTAGGGACTTGACTATTGGGTGAACGATCGACCAGAGACCAGTATAGCGCAAGGAGACACGACGGAGGTGTTGGAGCATCTCCGGGCTGCTTTTGAGGCGATGCATGCAGACGTTGCCTTATTGAAACAGATCGTGGTGATGCAGCCTCAGCATGGTGTAGCTACTGACCGGATAGGCGAAGATAACTCCATTCCAGGCAGGCTTAAGGTTCCAAAGCCGAAGAAATTCGAGGGGAATAGATCAGCCAAGGATCTTGAAAATTTCATCTGGGATATACAGGAGTACTTCGTGGCTGCGAATGTGCCCGAGGAAAGCCAAATCTCATTGGCCAACATGTTTTTGTTAGGGGACGCCAAACTTTGGTATAGGACTCACACCGAGGAAGATGACAATGTTGGTCAACCCCGCATGGAGACATGGGATATCCTTAAAAGGAACTTCGAGATCAGTTTATACCAACCAATACTACCTAGGTGGCAAGAGATAGACTTAAGAGATTGAGACAATCAGGAACAGTCAGAGAGTACGCCAAAGAATTCAGCTCCTGTCTTCTGGATATCAAGAATATGTCAGAAGAGGATAAGTTATTCAACTTTATCACGGGTTTACAGCCATGGGCACAGATCGAGCTGAAGCAGCAAAAAGTGCAAGACCTATCTACAGCAATGGCGGCTACAGATGCATTGGCATATTTGAAACCGATAGGGGTAGCCAAGGATGAAGGCTCAAGCAGGAAATTTCAGCCAGGCAAGAGCAGTAACTGGGACGGCAAGGATGGGCAGTCCAAGGTAAAGAAGAAGAAGAAGCAATTCAACTTCAAGTCAGGTAGCTACAGCCGGGTAGTGGATGTGAAGAAATCCGGTTGTTTCTTGTGCAATGGACCGCATAGGGCAAAGGAGTGTCCGACCAAGGCCAAGGTCAGTGCTATGAGGGCCAAGGAGAACCCAGTTTAGGAGAAAGAGAGGCCTCCAGCACGAGCATCTAACCTTCAGATTCTCGGGGCATTGAGGGCTGAACATACAGCTCAAAGGGGGACTAATTTGATGTACATTCCAGTGGTAGTGAATGGGAGGAAAGTCTCAGCTTTGATAGATACTGGAGCAACGCACAGTTTTGTTTCGAAGGGGATGGCTTCGAAGCTAGGGCTGAGGACTGGAGCCAATACCAGCACGATTAAGGCAGTCAACTCACAGGCTAAACAGGTGGATGGCATTGCAAGAAACGTTAGGGTTTGTCTGGGAGACTATGAAGGACGCATGGATATCATGGTAATTGAAATGGATGATTTCAAACTGATTATCGGCAATTCCTTCATGAGGACAGTCAGAGTGGGGGTCTTCCCACAGCTTGGAGGAATTCTGATTATGGACCGAGGGGGTGCCAGCTTTGTCCGTGGTCAAGAGAAGCCTTCAGGGGTTGAGGATCGCACCTTCAGTGTTGAGCACTTGTCGACAATGCAAGTGGCTCGGGGGTGTAAGAGAGGTGCCTCAACTTATCTTACAGCTATGGTAGAGGTTCAGCCGGGTCGTGTGGTGGCGGTGCCGGAGTTTATGGCAGGATTACTAACGGAGTATGCTGATGTTATGCCTGCCAAGTTGCCAGAGGGGTTGCCTACCAAGTGAGGGATCAAACACCGGATCGAGCTAATGCCGAGAGCTAGGGCACCAGCTAAGGTGCCATACCGTATGTCGCCTAAGGAACTCACTGAATTGAAGATCCAGTTGGGTGAGTTGTTGGAGTCGGGTAAGATACAGCCATCGACTGCACCATACGGAGCACCGATTCTGTTCCAAGAAAAGATAGATGGTTCGATGAGGCTATGTGTTGATTACCGGGGGCTGAACAAGGTGACAGTGAAGAACATGTACCCAATTCCCCTAATTGCAGATATATTTGACCGGCTTAGTAAAGCACGAATATTTACTTAGTTGGACCTGAAGATGGGATATTGGCAGGTTCGGATTGCGCTAGAGGACGTCCCGAAGACAACTATGGTCACGAGATATGGGTCCTATGAGTTTCTTGTGATGCCATTTGGGCTGACCAATGCACCCGCAATGTTCTGTAACTTGATGAATGATGTGTTCAGGGGTTTCATTGACAGGTTCGTGGTGGTTTACTTAGATGATATAGTTGTGTACAGTGAGTCTGAGGAGGGGCACTGGGGTCATTTGAAGCAAGTCATAGATCGATTAAGGAAGTACGAGCTGTTTATAAAACAGGAGAAATGTGAGTTCGGCCTGAGGGAGATCAGCTTCCTAGGCCACCGAATTGGCAATGGAGAGGTGCGAATGGAGTAATCGAAGGCTCAGGCAATTAAACAGTGGTCGTAGCCAACCAAGGTGGCCGAGTTGAGGAGCTTTCTGGGGTTAGCCAATTACTACATGCCAATTCATGCAGGGATACAGCCGAGTGGCGTCGCCATTGACTGATTTGCTGAAAAAGATTCAGTCATGGGCGTGGTCGGAGCCATGCCAAGCGGCTTTTGACAATCTGAAAGCTGCCATTTCATTAGAACCAATATTAAAATTGCCGGATTTCAGTCAGCCATTTGAAGTAGTTACTGATGCTTTTGATAGAGCCGTGGGAGGTGTGTTACAACAGGACGGACATCAAATAGCATTTGAGAGCTGGAAATTGAAAGAAGCCGAGATGAGGTATTTAGCTCATGAAAAGGAAATGTTAGCTGTGGTTCACTGTCTCAGAGTGTGGCGTGTGTACTTGCTGGGGTCCAAGTTCGTGGTTATAACAGACAACGTGACCAATACCTTCTTTAAGACCCAAAAAAGTTATCGTCGAGACAAGCTAGGTGGCAGGAGTTTCTCAGCAGAATATGACTTTGAGTGGTTGCACCAACCAGGTAAATCTAATCAAGTAGCTGATTCGTTGAGCAGGAAGAACCTGGAGATGGTGGCAGCCTAACCGAGATTCAGACAGAGCTGCTAGGGCAAGTTCGGGACTTGGCTAAAGGGGACCTTGAGTACCAAAAATTGGTTGACCGAATCAATGAGGGACTGGTTCATAAATACTGGTGGGATGATGGGGTAGTCTATGCCAGTGGGGGACGTCTTTACATTCCTATTGGGAGGCTACGATAAAAGCTGATAGAGGAGTCCCACGACACCCAATGGGCAGTACATCCTGGTCGGGACTGGATGTATGCACTTATGTCTCGAGTGTATTATTGGCCGAGAATGGAGGCCGATATAGAGGCTTTCGTGAAATCTTGTCTAGTGTGCCAACAAGACAAGGTGGAGAGAAGATTGGAGGCTGGCTTGCTGCAGCCTCTACCTACTCCAACGAGACCGTGGAGTTCGGTCTCACTTGACTTTGTGTCGAGATTCCCTAGGGTTAAGGGAATGTCTTCAGCTTTGGTGGTAGTGGATTGGTTCTCCAAATACGCCATTTTTGCAACTCCTCCACATGATCTATACGAGGATGCCGTGAATTCTTTGGCCAAGGCTATGTGCCGAATGAAGAGGTATGCGGATCTCAGGAGGAGGCCGTTGTCATTCAGCGTAGGGGACAAAGTTATGTTGAAGCTAACGCCCCAGATCTGGAAGAAGATCAGGTGTACTGACGTACATAGGTCCTTGGTCCAACGGTACGACGGACCCTTTGAGGTGGAGAAAGTTATCGGGAGCGTGGCATACCGGTTGAAGCTACCTGACCGGTATAAGCTCTACCCGACTTTTCACGTAAGTTTTCTCAAACCCTTCTATGAGGATGTGGTCAATCCAAGGAGAGCTCATCCTAAAACAGCTCCACCAACAGTCCGGCAGTAATATGAGAAGAAGGTGGGGAAGATATTGGAACACAGGCAAGGTGCTCCAAACACTGGGACAGAGTATTTTATTAAGTGGAGAGGGGAACCGAGGAGCGAGGCGAGCTGGGAAAAGAGAGGGATCTATGACAGTTTGAAAAGCAGATCAAGAGGTACCGGGCAAGGCTTAACCCTTCGATGAGGACATCGGGTCTCATTGGTGGGAGAAGACTGTCACGGGGTTAATTGCAGGGCGTCCAGGGGTGCTAGGGTTTGGCGGTTATCCCTAGTCATCCCGCGTCCGGAGTAGGTGGCTGATATTGCCTATGTGGTGAAACAACTTACCAAGTGCTAATAGGTGTTATCGTTGCAGGCAAAGAAGGACTGAAGTTGAAGGATGGATCGAGACTTGGTGCTGGGACGTGTAGCATCAGATGCATCGGCAGCAAGTACCGAGCATAGCGCTGCATGGCGCTATGCTCTTCTGAACCACAATCATATTACCTTCTGGCTCTTGTATCACATACCTAACAATGAACACCACGCTGGCCACTATATACCCAAAGTATGTGCTTGAAGCCAAAATCCTCTGTTTGACACATACAAGCAGATGTCTTCAATCTCCTTACAAAAGTTGCCACAATCTTACATATAAAATTTACCTCTTAAGGGCAAAATCAATCAATTTGATAGCAAGGTCATCAAGGGCCAGCAATCTATGCAAACATCTGCCCCTGAGTAACAATATCAGATATTATCATAATCCGAGATATCCTAGCAATAACAGAAAGACAGTAGTCCATCCAAGAGATCTGCCTCGCAAGGAAAGAAACACGATCAAGAATTTCTCTATAAATTTAGGCAACACTTACAATATAAAAGACGAGCTTCCTCTCCCCTGCAGTGAATGCACCATCTTGTGAATAAGCGTGCCTCTTTGCCGGCTGCTCTTTAAAAAGATAAACATGCAGATATTTTATAAGTAGCATGTCTCTATTGCAGTCTGCATTAAATAAAGCAACCAAAAGAGTAGTTCATTTCATACATCTACACTGTATACAGGTCCAATATCAATTTTGGCTGGAAATTTCTCTTTGATGGATTTCTCCAAACTCTACTGGGCTATTGTATGATAGGTAACAAAGGAATCTGTCATCATGAAGAGAAAATGTAAACTCTTTGCAGGACACTTTCCATCTAAATGACAAAAATGGTCCCATTATTATCACTCAATTGGAATGCATGTACGGGAAAAAAGAAAGGCCAAAAGGATAATTCACAAGTTTAGGATTTGCCAACCACCATTTCCATATGACATCCACCTGAAGATTTCTGCATGTGGAAACAGTTTTCCTGTCATTTGGAGGAGAGAGCTCCTGAGTTCAGGAGTCTTTAGCTTTAAGCAATCAAGCAACTCATCCAGGCTACTTCGATCAAAGGGAGAAGGATAAGGCATGTTCAATACTATACTCTGTTAATGCCAGGAAATGCATCTTCTTCTTCTTTTAGCAAATGGGAGTTTCAATCCTTGGATGTATATCCCTCCATGAAAAGGATCAACTTGCATTTAATAAGAAGGGAAGAAACCAAACATCCACTTTATGGATGTTTGTTTGTAGAATGGGCAATAACAACTCAAATTCATAGACTACGAACAAACTACTCATCACCGGAGGCCTCCAAAGAGGCAGTAGTGATCAATTTCATAAATAGTAATGATTCAGCAGCCAAACCGTTAGAATATTCACTAACTTATCAAAGAAGTAGAAGGAGCTAGCAAAGGTGAAATAAAAGAAAGAGGAAGAAGAAAAAACAAACCGGAGATCGGACGAGAGAATTCCAGAGAGATGAGGGGAGTCGGGAGTTGAAGAGAAATGCGAGTTGAAGGGAAAGGGGGCCGAACCCAAAGGTTCGGTCGAGAGAGAGGTGGGGATGGCGGGAATTCTACCCGCCAAATTCCCAATTCCATCTTATTTTTTTGATATATAAAAATAAATTAAACTAATAATAATAATAATAATAATTTTATTTTTACCGTATGATATATATTTGATTTTTATTAATTAGTTGTATTCCCTTTACTACTCAATACAGTTAGACTTTCATACAATAAAAAATAAAGATGTGATACACGCCTATCTCCCATCTTACATTGCAAAATAAAATCTTAATGTAAGATATTATAATAATAATAGTTATTATTATTATAGTAAAGAGCATGAATAGATATATTTTCTTCTTCTTTTTTAATAAAAAGATACATAAATAGGTACGAATTGATTGAGGCCTCACAAATTCGCAAGAATAAATAAATAAATAAATATGTTTGAGTAAAAAGTCAATAAAAATGAAGGGCAATTATGACATGTTTGGAAACATCCCGGACGAGGAGATGCCGTGGGACCCGTGCCGATCCCATCAAGCATCTCCGCCAGAAAACCAGAAAAAAATGGCGACTCAAACAGTGAGGAGAGGAGCGAGCGGACAGCTCTTCCGCCACCTTCCCTCCCTCCCTGACTGGCTCAAGGCATTGGTTTCTTAAATCTGACATATAATTTCCTTGTTTTTTTTCCAAAGAAAGTTCTAGTTTGACTTGCCGCTCTTATCACACCATTAATTACTAATTGGGGTTCACGCGATAATTTGCTATCGTTTGAGTTATGAGAAGACGGAATGGAACTTTCGTCGGTTTCTGAAATAGATAGGAAGGTCCAGAATGAAGGAAATTTTTTTACAGTCACCGTCAAACTATCTTATTATATATATATAGTATATTCATTGTGGGTTATCACTCGCTACTTGGACGGAATCAACCTCCTCCTTTCACACGATTTCGCTACTCCCTCGTTGCAATTATTAAATTAAATAAATGATCCCATCAAGCATCTCCGCCGGAAACCCCAAAAAAATGGCGACTTAAACAGTGAGTAGAGGAGGCAGGAGACAGCTCCTCCGCCACCTCCCTCACTTTCGTCGGTTTCTGAAACCATATCACCTTACTTTTCCTTCGTTTCATCTTCATTCCCATTAACATGGACGCCCATTTCCTCCATCCCTTTCTTCGGTGTGTTAATTTTCATTTTAATGCTCCGTTTCCACGTCTCCCTCTCCCTCTCCCTCTCTCTCTTCTGGTTTTTGTTATAAGTAAATATATATTTATATATGTATATTGTGGGTTGTCACTCACTTCTTGGACGGAATCAACCTCCTTTCACACGACCTCGCCACTCCCTCATTGCAATTATTAAATTTTTGGTTGCATCCTCTCTCCCGTCTGAATTGACTTCTGAATTGCTCTGTTTTAGTACCAGCTTCGCCACCCATTTTCCATTTCCAACCTTTTCTGAAAAAAAAATTGTTTAGAGCTAGAATTGTTTCCTGTTTGGTATGCTCGTAATAATAGCAAGTGTAAATTTGGCATGCGCGGTAGGACAGGTCTCCAAGAGGTGCGACGCCTCTGGGAATCTGTACCTGTGTATGATATGACTCTTCGTCTTCCTTTCCGATGTTCTTTCTTCCTCTTATGAAAATATGTCTTATATATCTTTTTGTTTCGATTTTACTCTCCCATACTGAAATCTGAAGGATCTACTTTTTTTCTTTGATATAGGTGGATCTATCAATTTTTACATATCTGTATGTATGTTTTCTTTTTTGACTCTACTCTTACTTGCGAGTGTTATAAATTTATGAACCATCAATCCTTGCAGTGGGTTTTTTTATTATTATGTTCCTCTACTGTTTGATTTTCATCCAATTTATCTTTTTAATTTTTAATAAACAGTTTGGATTGCCTACATTTCATATCCTTCCTTAATTTAATCTTTTTTTTCTGCCTGTGAATTACTTAATTCTTGCCCAAATATGGGCAAAATTTGATGGTCTTTTTTGTTTTACAAACTAAAATTTGTATTTGAACTGGACAACGTTTCCATACGGATGTGTGTATACACTTTTTTGCAGAACATTTGCGTCTTATTTGTCTTTGCTTGTGCTTTGCAGTTCCAATTTTCCTTCAGCGGAAAAATTGACTACAACGAATAAGTGGACACCACTCCATCAAATGTGTATTACGATCACAGACGGGTTTCATGTGTGTAAACTGTGCTTGCATATTTGACCAATTGGAAGGTTCTATTTTCGCAAGAACTAATCTTGTTGGGATCTTTCTCGTATCAACATGATGTTATCTCTTCAAACATGGAAATGCTCGGGGTCCTTAGTAGCTGCAATTGCTTCTTTTATAGTGTTGGTATCTGTTATTCATGTGTTCTTGTATCCCTTGGTACCTACCTTTGATTCTTTTGGATCCCAGCGAGTCCAAAGTTCATGTTATCCTTTGAACAATTCAAATTTTGAAAGTGAAAAGGTTGACCAATATAGCTACAGTTTGGATGCTCCATTTGTTCCAACCACTCATGGGGCAGTAAATTACCGTGGAGCTCCCTGGAAGCCAGAAATTGGAAGGTGGTTTCTGGGCTGTGATTCAATTGCTAAGACTATTAATATTACTGAGGTACTCATTGTTCTTCTCATCTTGTTTTCTATCTAGGTAAAGCTTTAAACAAATATTCTAGCTGTACAGTAGCACTTTATTTATTTATTTATTTCTTCTTATTCTTGTTGAAATTCTGGACAAAGTTTTGATTGCAGAAGAATTGTCATGGCTTGTTCTCTAGATTATATGAAGGATTAATGTGAATGATAATTTAAATTTTAAATAATGGTATAATTGGCATATATCTTGTGTATGAGTTGACCTAGCTACAGCAAAAAGGAGAATTGTGAATTACTCGCATGTGCTTGAGATACTTCATTTTGTACAGAAACACTCCCCTACATTTGTGAACAATTTACCACACGTGTCTGTCTAAAACAAGCACGCAAATAAGGAAAAAGAAGTGTGAGAGAAACTATGTAAACGAGATATGAGCTAACTCTTGATTGAGTGCGAAGTGGAAGAAAGATGATATTTTCTCCCAAAACATATTCTTTATTGTTGGGGCCCAAGTAATATGTGCTGGGATGACATTTGTTTGATTGTAGAGAAGCTGCAATACTGGATCAGTTGTGTACAAGAGCATTAGGTTGAAACTCATATTTTTGGGGCATATTGGTACCCCTCATTTCATTTCATTTAACACTCACCTCATTAGCCATTAATTGGCGCTTGTTTTAATTCCTTGTTGATGCATGCAAGTAAGCTTGAATGTGTCAAATTGAGTCTCCTGTTTTTTTTTATGTTGTCTTTGAAGGCCAAGATGCTAATACTATTTTTCATTTCTTTTCAAGTTTCAGTGCCTGTTAGCTTTTAATTTCTTTAGAATCATGACTTAGGAACATTCTTGTCCTTTTGGCACTAAATCATGATTTCTCTTTCATCAGAGCATTGGTAGCAAGGTCTGTATGAATGATTGCAGCGGCCAAGGAGTATGCAACATGGAATTTGGACAATGCAGATGTTTTCATGGATTCTTCGGTTGGTATAACATATTAGCAGGCCTACTTAGATATCTTTTTTTAGCAACAGAGTACAACTGTTAATACCTTATGATTTTTTTCATAATTTCTTTGTGTAAGATGGGGCTCTTAAGTGACTTCTGCTTTTGTTGTCAATTCTTTTTGTTTGCGAGGACATTGATCTATCTACATTTAACATATGCAACATCATATAGCCCTAAATTGAGCAATGATGTAATTTGAGGTTAGACTGACTGTTCAACATCATGAATGGGGTGAAAAAATTCAGTGGAGGCCTTCTAAATAGGCATTTTATTCTGTTGAGAATTTTAGCATATGATCATCCAAGCGGTTAGAAAGCCCTTTATATGGTTTACATGGTAAGGTCACTGTAAATAGTTTTTCTTTTAATTGTCTTTATGCTGTTATCTTCAGGGGAAGATTGTTCTCAGAGATTACAGTTGCAATGCAACTATCCTAGCACCTCACTGCTGCCATACGGCCCATGGGTGGTCTCCATTTGCTCTGCCTATTGTGATACAACAAGAGCTATGTGCTTTTGTGGTGAAGGAACCAAGTACCCAGATCGTCCAGTGGCGGAGGCATGTGGCTTTCAGCTCATGTAATGAGTACTTTTGTTTCTTCTATCTCATTCTCTTCCTTCATGCCTCTCTCCCCTTTATTCTCTCCATCTCCCTCTCAAATGCCCTCTTTAAGATGGCTAACCTTCCAAATTTACTTTCAGTTTACCATCTAAATCTGGTGGACCTAAGCAGAGTGACTGGTCCAAAGCTGATCTCGATATATTTACAACAAACAGCAGCAAAATGGGTTGGTGTAATGTGGATCCTAAGGATGCTTATGCTTCAAAAATTCGCTTCAAAGAGGAATGTGATTGCAAATATGATTGCTTGTGGGGTGAATTTTGTGAAATCCCCACATTATGCAGTTGTCTTAACCAGTGTTCTGGAAATGGGCACTGCCGTGGTGGTTTTTGTCATGTGAGTTTTTTATATGCTTAGTATTAATTGTGTATCTTAATGCCATAACTTTGGAATATGGTTTTACACAAGCTTTGTAATGAAAGTATTCCCTTAATTTTTTTTTTAACAAGTGGCTCTGGAACTGATTCCATGTATCTCCAGTGTTATCAAGGGTGGTATGGAATAGATTGCAGTATTCCGTCTATCATGTCAACCTTAAAAGAATGGCCTAGATGGCTTCGTCCAGCAGTAATTGACCTTCCTAGTAAGTTGCATGTTGACAATCCTCTCATTAATGTTGATGATCCTCTCATTAATATTAATGCAGAGGTGAAAAAGAAAAGACCACTGGTATATGTGTATGATTTGCCTCCAGAATTCAATTCTCACCTCCTTGAGGTAAGCAAGCTTTCAATTTTTGCCGACTATCTTATTGAGCTTTTGGTCAATATTTTCTGCCTTTTTGAGTATCCAATTTTTGTAGGGGCGACACTTTAAGTTTGAATGCGTGAACAGAATCTATAGTGATATCAATAGCACTTTGTGGACTGAACAGCTATATGGAGCGCAGGTACCATGATTAGGATTGCCGTTAACCTCCACAAAATGCGGTTATATATGATGAAAGGAAGACAAGATTGCTTTTTTATCATAAATATATTGTATAATAAAATATTCTGTACTTTACAGATAGCACTCTATGAGAGCATCTTGGCAAGCCCTCATCGCACACTAAATGGTGACGAAGCTGATTTTTATTATGTACCTGTCCTTGATTCATGCTTAATCACTCGCGCGGGCGATGCACCTCACTTGAGCATGCGGGTATTAACCTTAAATATTATTAACTCTTTCTCCTTGCATCTTAATTTTTTGTACATTTTAGCAGAATGCTGAAACAGCACTGTCCTACTTGATGTGTTGGATGTAGTTGGTATATTATCTTCTCTCATGCTCACACCCACTATAAATTACCCATGGATACAGAAATCCGTACAGAAATCCGTACAACCCCATTTTGTGAAGTTTTGGTCAGCTTTGAAAATTCTTGTGTTTGACTTTTTGTCTAAAGCCATATTTTGGCAGCTCTAGGAGTGTTGCCTTTTAATTATATTAATTGAATTGGGGTGAAATGTATAAGCCATATTTTGACAGCACTAGGAGTGCTGCATTTCAATTATTTTTGTTGTGAATTGGGGTGAGATGTATATGTTTCTCATGTCAGGAGCAGAGAGGTCTAAGAAGCCTGTTTACTTTGGATTTCTACAAAAAAACTTATGACCATATCATAGAACACTACCCTTTCTGGAATCGCTCATCTGGAAGGGACCATATATGGGTACGATTGGGATATGTTGGCTTTGAGAGAACTGATTGCATTTTTTTTTTCTGATTACTGCCCACCCTAATATTCTTTCTTCCTGCATCTGAAAGCAGTTCTTTTCATGGGATGAAGGTGCTTGTTATGCTCCCAAAGAGATCTGGAACAGTATGATGTTAGTACATTGGGGCAATACAAATTCAAAGCACAATCAGTCAACCACTGCATATTGGGCTGACAATTGGGACAGCATCTCTGCTAGTGTTAGAGGAAACCATCCATGCTTTGACCCTGATAAGGATCTGGTGCTTCCTGCATGGAAACGGCCTGATACAGGTTCCCTGCAATTAAAGCTGTGGTCTCGGTCAGTGACTTAAAGCGTGCTTTTTTCTTTAAAAAATTAAAGTGTACGATTCTATGTTAAGAAGTTATACGCTGGTCGAAAGCTGATCTAAGGATTTGACCTGCAGTCCTCTAAAAGAGCGTAAAACCCTTTTCTATTTTAATGGCAATTTGGGTGATGCATATCCGAATGGAAGACCAGAATCTACGTATGCATCTAAGTCTTAATTTATATTTTCCATGACGAGAAACCATAAAAAAGCTGCTCTCTTACTTGTTTTTCCTTTTGTTGTGGACTGAGATGATATAGGTACAGCATGGGCATTAGGCAGAAGCTCGCACATGAATTTAGTTCAACTCCTGATAAAAATGGAAAGATGGGGAAGCAGCATGTGGAAAATGTTACAGTTACTTCCCAGAGATCGTCAGATTATTTCAGGGAGTTAGCCAGCTCCATTTTTTGTGGTGTCCTGCCAGGTGATGGCTGGAGCGGGAGGATGGAAGATAGTATACTACAAGGCTGCATTCCGGTGGTTATCCAGGTATTTGCTTGTTTACTGCTAGATTATCATCCGCAAGTTACTAAATGTTTGAAAATGGCCTTTCAACCACTTTTGCATGCTTTTTCTATGTTGAAAACTTAACCCGGAAGTAAAAAATTCTTGTTGTTTGTTAATCTTGTAGGATGGAATTTTTCTTCCTTACGAAAATGTTCTACATTATGATAGTTTTGCAGTACGTGTTAAGGAGGACGATATCCCAAATTTAATACATATTCTTCAGGTAATGAACCTTCAACTTACATTTTTATGTTTGTTTGAAATCTGAAAAGCGAATTTTTGAAGTCTTCTCTTAGTATGACAACCATTTGCTTAATTTGCAGGGATTCAATAAGACACAAATAGAATTTATGTTAGGTAATGTACAGAAAATTTGGCAGAGGTTCCTTTATCGTGACTCAATTTTGCTTGAAGCTGAGAGGCAGAAGAAGTTTTCAGGGCAAATGCCCGACTGGGGTATGGAGTTTTTGAAAATGGGTGAGGATGATGTATTTGCAACGTTTGTACAGGTATAGACGTTCACTTACCTATTAGCTATATTTAAGTGATGGAGTGGGTGTACATTTGTGCAGGACCTTTAATTTTTATCAGGTTTCAATAGGTTATGTGATCATTATGCTGCGATAGTGGATTGATCTGATGTGAGAAATGGAAGTGAAAGAGAATTTGAATTTATCTAATAATTCTTGCCTGCAGGTCTTGCATTTCAAGTTGCAAAATGATCCTTGGAGGAGGCACACTGATAATAAAGAAAGGGAGTCTGGACTGCCAAAAGCATGCTCGCAAAAGAACAAAGTCTAGGTTGTTTCTGGCAAGTATTTAATCCCTTTTTTGAGAATAAACTTTTGCTCTGTAGAAAATCTTCAGTTGCAAATTTTGATTTGTCAATTTCTGAGTGACCTTCCTGGTCTTGTTTCTATTTTTGCTAATCTCAATTGTAGAATGGGTTTCATGAAGGTTACAAAATTGATAGTCATCATAAGTGAATTAGTGTGTCCTTAAGTTATCAGCGTTTTGGGAGGCGACGAGATACTGTTGGAGACTCTCTCGTAGCCGAATCTGCCGAGTACCGTTTTTTTATATAATTACCAAATGGTTAAGAGAGATAATTTTGTAATTTGAAGTTAATGAATGGTTATAAAAATGGTTACTTGACAAATTTTAGCCTTCTGTTCTTTCTCAATTAAAAACACTAATGGTGAAATAAGTTATATAAAAATGAACCGAAATATTTGGAAATACAACCGATTACAGGATTTATGAAAATAATAATCAATTTCTAGGTCCAACTCCAAAATGAAACCTCATCGCGTGCTTGTCATTGAAAGCATACTCTAACCGAAGCGGCCCTAATGGTGAATCCACGCGAATGCCAGCCCCATATCCATAACCACTCCCAGGCTTTCCTCGAGCTCCGGCAGGATCTCCTGATGCAATAACTGATACAATCAGCTCTGCATCCATACAAATTGACAGCACGAAACATACAAAAATGGACACTATGTAAGACCACTAGGCATATCATATTTTCCTATGAAAGTCTGATTATAACCACGACCACCTTTTGTCATTTTATGGCTTCCAACAAAACATAATGAAATCTCTCTGGATTCACGCAATCTGTTAATGCATTTAAACTCCCACCTCATAACGAGGTGCCCTATGTGCGCAAGGAATGCAAGCAGCAGTTTCTAATGCTAATTAACTTTCGAAAAAGTAAACAACTTCTTACCAGGCACAGCGGAACCTGAACCAATATCACTTCCATAATCTGCAAAGATTGCACCGTCTACTGGTCCAATCTGCAGCATAGTATGTACGGAGGTCACAACATAGTTACACAAGTTAGCTGAGACACTAAATAATTATAGGAACCTGTTTCATGCACAACACAGTGACAGCCTACAATTTTTAAAATTATGTCACTAATCTAACATACTAGTATTGGCATATAAAAATTAATCAATTTATGCAAGAGGTCCCTACCAAGCGAACTGACACTTCTCCACTTCCAACCACATATGATCGACCAGATCCCACGGCACCTTCCTCATAACCTCTGACACTGTTAGTACCTCCAATGGCAAATGCTTCATGTGGAGAGAAATTTCCCACAACATGACCGCCGGATATGCTGGCATGAAGAACAACAATATATTTAAAATATAATTATGTAACCAAAAATAACATTCATAAAGTTAATCTTAGCATATGGAGCAAAGCAAGTTCGGATGTCAAATGATTATTCAAAACAACCATGAGATCTTCCTGTCATATACAAGTAAGAAAAACAACTCACACATCCATAACTCTATTTTGAGACCCTTAATTTCTTAACCTCCACTTATGAGTAAGCCACCATCTTAAGTGAGTTTTGACCAAGCCAAGCCTATGGTATGGGACATGGGTTTGTAGTGTGGCCGGTCTTAGTCCCACGTCAAGAGTGGGATTGGGTGTTGAATATTGTAAGTCTCTTAAAATGGCTAGTCGTTTTGAGATGAACCCAAGGCCCATAATGCAATCACCACCTTGTCTCTATTGCATTCAAAGTTATTATTGATAGCAATCCCAATTTTGCTCGTTTAGAAGGCAATTTAGGCTTGAAAATTTTTTTAGGGCAGGTATTACAAATGAAGGCAGGGAAAATAGTTATGACTAACTGTAAAGGAAAAGAAACAACAAAAATGAGCGGGCAAGAATGATCAAAATAGAAAGAGAGTAAAATAAACGATGATGAGCAAGGCCACTTGCAGAAGTAACAAGTTTAACCTTAGAAGCAGACGAGCAGGGCCAAGTTTCATGTCTGTTCTGCCACGGGAATTCACTCGATTAAAACATAACCATTCAGGTATAACGGGAAGCCCTTGTTCCATGCTGAAACCAAGCTGTGATCAGGGAAGTGGGCTGGTCATATATGTACTGATAAATAGTTGTCAAATACATGAACAGACATCATGAATACTTACCACAGAAGATCCGTGATGACCTGAAGCGGTGTAGACAGTCTCCACCTTTGCAATAAGCATATCATCATAAGCATTACCACTGAAAAATTACCAACAAACACAAATCAGCCAGAAGAAATAATGTGATCAAGAAGCTTTTCATTTAATCTCAATCAAGACTCCATATATATATCAAATAGAAAACGCAAAATAGCAGTCATTAAGGAAACATTATAGAAAGAGCAAATGACTCCAGATATTATCGCTTACAGACAGTATTTACCAACATGGGATAATTTTAAACTGCCAGCATATATCACGTTGACAACATCAATGGAAAAGGCCTCAAATAATCAATATATACACCTGAGCCACTAATGAGATGTCGAATATGTACTTTACACCACCAATTGACTCACCTTACCGGAAAAATAAGGCATACTAAGAAATTCATGCAAGGATAAAGTGACATGATTACTGCATTAGCCAATCATTTTTTACAGTTTATACCACCATTTGATGTGCCTCGTGTATAAAAAAGGGTTATGGGAGTAGAGACTCGATGTTGCCATCTCTATTTCATGCTTCACATTATAAGATTCATGTCAAAAGTAATTAATAGAATACACACACCTTGAAGTCAATGGACTTCCATAGAAATCTTTGATGATGGGCGATCCATTTTCATCACGAGCTCCAGCATGCTAAATCATTTAACAAAAAATGTCAAAAGCTTGGAAAGAAATACATTGTTCAAGCAAAAGATAGCAATACATAAGCAGGCTAGAAGAGTGCTTATGGATAGATGGTACAATGAAGTGAATAACTAGGCACCTGAAAAATGAGTCCGGCTGTTCCACTCCATTTTGGTCTGAGAGGTCTACTGCATTCAATTCCACCAGTAATCCGACTTATGGTTACACCGCCTTGAGCATTCTGACCCCCATGAACCAGTGTTCCTGGCGTTCGAGAGTTCTATGGAAGGAAAATACTTATTATTAGCCGCTGTAATAGTTAGAAGATCCCAACAAAGCAGGAAATATACAAGACGAGTTCACTCATCAGTCACTAATACCACCTGAACCATGATAGATCTAGATGTACGTTTATCATCTCCTTCAATCCATGGATCTGTGTAATTCACACGAAATATGGAATCAATTTGTCCCCTCTCCAATGACAGGTTAAGCTTCTGATTTTTCCCAAAGACATTCCTATGTGAATATGCAAAGCTGCAAATAAATAGAAAACCAGAATTAGAAACACCTTATAGCATATATGGAAAAGCGCAAAGTAGAGCATGTCCTCCCCTCCCACACCAACAAATAGCACTTCTGTTCTAAAAAATAACGAGCAAAATATTTTGTTACTTACCTTCCAACAAGACCCGATAAAGGACCACTTGTGATCCTGACAAGTGAGAATAGCACACTATTAATACAACTGACCGATAAAAGGCATTTAGATAGGAGCTCCTAGTAAAAGCTTCCTAGCTATTTACCCGCTTGAAATCCCACCACCAGCAGAGAAACCACCGCTAGGGCGTTCAACTACGTTCATTATCAAGTCGACTTTGCCAGTGTCTGTAAAGTAAAGAACGATAGACATAAGTACACAGAATCCACAATTTGTATGGCTAACGTAACCTATATAACTATTTGATAACTGGATCAGTGTTCTACCTATTGTCATGGCACTTATGAAAATCATGTGTACCAAGGAAGAACTAAACCTACACAGATATAAACGGATATTTCATAGAGGGAAAACAATGAAAATTTTCCATACTAAATGCAGTCTATCTTCCACAGACTCTTCCTAAAGAAAAAGGATATTTTAAGGTGATAATCCAGCATATTTAGCAAATTCCTGGGAGAAAATAATAACCTAATTACAACTTGTATTGCAATCAAGACTTGTTATATTAGGAATTGCAAATGCAATCAAAGGCTGCCTGGTTGACTACAATGACAGTTCTGCAAAAAAATTCATTCTATTCTACCTGATTTTAGCTAAGAACCTAGACCCTTAGGCTAGTACAAGAATCTTTTGATGCCCATAATGCAGACAAATAAAATATTCATATTCAACTTCTAAGCAATTGCTTAACCTCAGAACGCTCTCATAAAATCATATTTTTAACTAAATAACTACTTACAATAATAACTTAGAATCAAACAGAAGTTGTGGTCTCTGAAACACCTTGGTCTCTGTGCACCCTACACAGAGATAATCTTGGCAATTGGTCAAGTGAGCAGGATGGTCTTTGCACTAGGTGTGCAGCGATAAAAGTGCCGCAGAGACCACAACTTCAATCAAACATACATTCACAGTGTAAAGTCAGACATACTTTAAGGCAAAAGAAATTTACCTCCAGCAGGTTGGGGTATAATTGAAACATCCTCCATAATCCCCATTGTCAAGATTGTTTCGGCGTCTCTTTTTCCTTGGAGTAAACTGTACACCTAAATTTCGTATCCAAGTATCAGAAAAAGAAAATACACATTCTAAGATCACACTTATAAATAAATGAATGCCAGAATGACGAAGCTAGAGCTAAAAAAAGTTATGACATTCATCTTAGTCAAGTATGTAAACTTAGAAGCTAATATTATGTCAACTTTGCTTCAAGAAGGATGATGAAGGCAAATTTCCAAAGTTGCCATATAAAATGAAAAAAGTATTCCAACCAAAATATCTTACAGCATAAAACAAGGAGTACCAAAGACGAAACTAAAGTTAGAAAATTAAAAAAAATGAGAAGTAGCAATTTTAGTAGAAGGCTTTCAATCCATACGAGCTCTAAGTAAACAGTTAATAAGTCATAAAAAATAATCAAAGAAAAGTAAAAGGCATGTTTTTTTCTTGATTCATGAAATTCATCAAATTCTATGATTAATCACAAGCAAAATGCTGACCTTGACAAGAAGAGAAAACTCATGCCAGAAAAGACATAACTTTGTCTCCAAATGCTAGGGAACCATACACCAATTTGTTTGAAATTGGTGGCACTATGAAGGAACAAAATAATGGCAAGAAGGACATCATTTTCCCCCTTTGTTTGTTAAATGATACTTAATTGATATTGAAAACAAGTGGATAAAGTTCGTTAAAGCACCGACAACAAATAAATAAATGCAGAAACCTGTCCTTTTTTTGTTGTAAGTTGCCGAAGTATCGTTTCCAGTCTTGTCTTCCCCGTAGTTGGTTCACCTCTAAAAAGACAGGCATGCATTACAAATATGTTAAATATAAGTAGCTGAGAAAATACGATTAATGAACTCAGGGTACGACAGGGTATAGCCATCTTCAGTTGTGTCCAAACAACATAAGGGTAGCATGGTTAGCAGGTACACACTGAGGTACATGAGTGGGGTTCTCCATACCATGTTAAAAAAATAAATAACAATTTGCAACCTCGTCACGTTGTATAAATTGATTGTAAAGATAAAAGTGAAAATGATAAAACCCAAGGTTCAAGATCTCAGTCCAAACTAGTGGTCCTCCAGAATCTGGACCCACCTTAATCCCTGCACAATTAACCCCACAAATGCACCTGTTTCCCTTGGTTCCCCCAATGGCATATGTTTTTGAAAGATTGTAGTCTAATACTTAATTGTTTTAAAGAGAGTTCTCACGTTTTCTTGTCAAGGAAGCGTATAGATATATTGTTGACTTCAGCTTCAGAAACCTGAAGACGAAGTATTCCACCAGAAAGGATCTCCACATCTGAAACCTGTCCAAAAGGGAAAAATTAAATCAGAAAATACTACTAAAACCAAAGCCATAAACACACAACCAAAGCCAGAAAGTGAAAATTCCGTACTGACCGAACCAAAAAGACCACGCTCCATATACCACCCATTTATAGAATTTATGACTTCATTCAAACGCCGGATATTGATAACTTTCCCTGCGCGGCTTACCACAAAAAAATTCATTCAAAAGAGAGCTCTTCAAGTAAGATGAGACAAGAATGTAAATAGTTTACAAAAATGAATACTGGGATTGCTGCACGAACCACTTACCATGCCCATCAGAAAATGCATCTTCCAAAAACTTAGAAGGTAATACATTTGCTCCCTCACAGACTAAACCCTGAAATTCTTGATTTGGCTCCACCTTAAAGTAAATAAATAAGAAGGGACTAATGAGAACACTAGTAAGAGAGAAGTGATAAACGTGCAAATTTGGTTTGAAATGATCCAACTCAGCATGGTTCAGTCAAAGAAGAAAAACAACATGGCATTTGAATCCGTCGATCCACACTGATTATGACAGAATCACAAATGATTTATGAATATTTTCGTATAATAATTTTATACTTGTAAATAATATGATTGATAAAAGGGGTCTACTATCTGCATATGTGAGCATTATTACATCACTAGTTCTATTCTTATGTGACAATTCAAAGTTGTCGAAAACTTACTCATGAATACTCTATTTTGGCGACATTTATCTTTCTTTACTCCAACTTGGTAACAACTGATGCACAGGTTTCCCATGCGCATATGCATACATCACATACGTATACTATTGTGTTAGATTAGCAAGGCAATTCGCGCTAAAAATGGGTTTGGCTTATGAAGTAAAGTAAATTGCGAGGTAGGTTCTGAATTGAACAACAACAAAAATAAGAATGGTAACAAGTAGTGAAGATATGATGGAGAAGATTGTGAAAGAGAATATATAGAAATTTGTACCTGGAAAACGAGGCGGATGCCATCGCGGGTGTCGACGGCGACGGGCATGCAAGAAGAGAAGTAGCCGCTGTCAATGACACGGTGCACATCCTCCTGCACCTCGCGGACGGTAAGCGCGGAGTTGGGGCGGCAGGCGCGGAGGGCGGACAGGGCCTCGGATTCCAGGTCCTTCCGATCGAGCTCGTCGCCGTCCTTGTTGCGGACCAAGACCTCACTGATGAGCACCCTCTCCTCGCTCTCTTTCGCATACTGGCGGGCAGCGGCGGCGGCGGAGTGGGCGGCCTTGGCGTGAGGGGAGGAGGGATTGTCGGAGAGGGAGAGGGAAGCGGAGGAGAAGAAGAGGAGAGGGGATTTGGTGGGAGTTGGGGGTATTGAGAAGAGACGAGTGAGGAAGGGGAGGTGATTGTGGCGGGGAGAGGGTGGGGGGAAGGGAGGGAGTTGGAGCGGGCAAGTGCAGGCGCTCACTCCCTCGTTCCTCTCCTTCTTCTTCTTCGTCTTCTCCTTCTCCTTCTCCTTCTCCTTCTCCTTAGTAGGAGGAGGTAGAATCGTCGCCGTCGTCATCGTCACCATGTTGGGATTGGAGGCGGAGGAAGAAGAAAGAGCAGAAGAAGGAAGGAGGGGGAAGGAGGTCACCCACCACCCTGGACCCTACCAAGAGGCCTAAACCCCCTTCGGGTTTTGGGTTGTTATCGGCTTCAACTTCAACACGTGCCAACACATTAAAGCGGAGAGGGAAGAGCCCGACGCCGTATCCTCCTTACTCGGACCCTGCTTTTGCTTTTGCTTTTGCTTTAAGGACTTATTAATTGAATTCATTTTCTACAAGTGTCATAGTTTTTAAAACTTTTGTAATCAATAAGCCCTGTCACCAATGGATATTTAATTGCTCTTACACCTAATTTGGCTATAAGACCTGAATCCTACAACAGATAATTACTCTATATATTGATACTGTATTGTTTTTTTTAAAAAAAAAAGGGTTTGGTTGAACCGACTTTTTTTCAAATATATATATATATAACCTGATTTTCCCCCACTTGAAATAAAGGTATTTAGATTGATTTTTTCCTTAGACGTAAAATGTACAAATTTTGCTTAATCATAATTTACAAGGAATTAATTCTGATATGACTTTGAGTTAGTAATGAAGTATATCAATTTTTTTATTAGAAAGCTCTTTGAAATTTGCAGATGACATTAATTATTTAATATTGTTATTTTCACAGTGAATGGTTACTTACCGAAAGCGTAAAATATAATGTAGTATTGCATCGACGATATTTACAACCAACTAACTGTATGCAATATGCCCCAAGTGAATCCCTCTTAAACTCTCCAGAATATTATGCACTTTGATTTACAAAAACACTGTTTTTCTACTGTAAATAAATATATTTTCACACACCGTGAATCTTATTCACATTTTCACTAATATCCCTTGATAGCTATTCTAAAACTTCCATCAAAGCCATCAATGTCATATGTGGAGGCTAAATAAACTTTTTAGTATAACTTATCTTAAAATCTAAGAAATAAATTTGATATGGACAATTTATACATATTTGAAAATATAACAGTATGAACTGCGCACCTGCTTGTGTTGACAAAATAGGAAATATAAAAAGGTGAGCTGTATATTTGAAATAGCCACAGTATACGCCATGTGAATCGGATATTCAAAGATGATGAATTAAAGGGTGAAGATCAATCTTCAGAAAAAAATTACTGAATAAAATTGAATAAAAAACTTAAATGCCTTTTTTTGGTCGCCGCGACTACTCCATTCAGTGGCCGTGATCTTTTCAGATACCAACAAGGAAATGTGCTACAATGGCCCGCTTAGTCTGCATCTTCTAGGATTGTGTAGGAATCTAATTGTCACTGATAGGAAAGGGCGAACCTCCCTTCTCAAGAAATAAAATATTGTCTCAGAAGTCCAGTTCTCTTTTTGTTTTTTAGTTTTCTAAAGGCACACGATTCAATCTGCCTAATCCTTTCCCTGCTTACACCCATCAATTCACCAATTTCTTGAAGCGTTCTCATCCTTCCATCCTCAAGTCCATATCTACACCTAATCACCTCTCTTTCCCTTGGACGCAGGGTGTCCAGAACTTTATTTAGATCTTGCTTCATGAACTGCTTAATCAAAATATCTTCGGCAGTTTCTGCTTCAGGGTCTGCTATCACTTCCTGTCACAGACATACAGATCTCAAGTTAAAAGATTGTGACCCTGAGAGGAGAAAAATGCCAATGTCGCAGATTCAAATTAAAGAACTATGGACCACACATACAGAAGGCTTTAGATGCTGATTGATCCCAATTTTTTGATCAAGAGACCTTGGCGCTTTAGGAGTTAACAATACGGCATTTAGCCTCTTCATTGACAATCCAGTCGCTTCAGCAATTTCTTTGTTATCAGGATGTCTTCCAGTTTCACTATATATCTGTTTCTTGGCCTCCCTCACCCGATATGTCGCCTCAACCATGTGAAACTGCAGAATGATATTTGAAATGGGATCAAGACCCAGAACTACCATTTTATCACCTTTTTCACAAGAATGTTAGAGTTGTACAACTATTTTCATTGATTATATACATTTCCTCGCAACTGTACGACTTACACAGCTAACATAAAGAAACTGCTTCATTAAAATCACAAAATAAGCACCACTAAAAGGAAAATTGGAGCTTCTAGCAAAGATTTGGGTGCATAGATACACAATAACAATAAGAATCCAGTGCAGTACAAGAAATCTTTGTTTTAGACAGTAAAGTAAAAGACAACAATAATGGACAAAGAACTCAGGGCTCACTCTCATTGAACACTCAAGAGAGCCAACCAAAAAGGCACATCATTATTACTAGTATTGTTATTACTTATCACTGAAATTCGCCCACCTCAGATCAAATTGGGACAAGGACATGGATCCTACTCTGCCGTTCCCTTCAGCTTCCATCCTAAGCCTTGTTCAAACAACTTCTATCCATGGTTTTTTCAGTCTCCCTCATCCCTCTTTGTACATTACAAAGTTACAAACTTACTCTCATTTGTCCCAACCACATTCAGGGCTAACTCGCAGATATCTGCACAAAAACGATGTTTGCTAATTTTTTATTTGATTTGTTGTCAATCTCTTTTGCTCTCTTACAACACCATTGAGTCCCCCAAAGTGGATCATTATTTCATTGACAATTCATAACAAGGCATGTTAACTAGATAAATTAAATTGGTGAACCATATTAACCGTGAAAAAACATCTGGATACACAATTGAACTTTCATATAATAAAAACAAGTTTACCGGCAAGCGAATTGTTCTGGATTGAACAGACAAAGACTTCCGAACTGCCTGTTTAATCCACCAGTGAGCGTATGTTGAAAACTTAAACCCTTTAGAAGCATCGAACTTTTCAGCGCCTCTCACCAAGCCTCGACAACCCTCCTGGGAAATAAAGCAATTGGGTAAGAAAAGAATGAATACTGACCTGCTTTGGACAGATGAAAAGCAATTGTTATTCTGATTAATGCAGGCTATTAATAACCTGGACGAGATCCTGGAGGTTCATGCCGGCACCTTGATAATTTTTTGCAATGGAGATAACAAGACGTATGTTGCTTTTGATCATTTTGTCTTTACAAAGAATACCGTAATTCAAGCGCTGCCTAAGCATTCTCTGATTAGTTCCGGCAGCTGATGCCCACTGTGCAAAAGTAGGCTGACCTCCAAAACGTTCTGTTAACTCATCATAAAGCCTTTCCAACTTCAACAGGTCCTGCAAACAATTGTTTGCTCTGTTTAACAGTTTTTAGAGCATGGGCATTAAAGGGAAGGATGCAATCATACAAGGAGAGAAGGGCAACAAAAATGTCCAGGACCACCCACTCACCTGTATCCCTTCTGAGAACTCCAATTCTTCCGTGGCTGTGAGAAGCTTCGATGTACTAGTGGTGTTTCTCAAGTAGCGTAAAGGATCGGAATAATCAATCTCTTCTACAGCAGAGCGCTTCTTGTGACTAGAAGTTCCACCCTTAGAGGAGATGAAGTTAGCACAAGGTTTCTCAGCTGTCCTTTCTTTTATATTCTTTCTTTCAAGCTGACGCACAGATTGAACAGCTACTACTTTCTCCGGTTGTTCCATTTCTAGTAGACTGTTCTCACTACAAGCATAATTCTGGAGCCCCACATCCTCCATTAGAGTATCATAGCCATCAATTAGGACATGATTTTCATGCACTGGTGGACAAGAAAATGTTTTTGTTGCGAGTTCATTCATGTCTGCAGTGCCATCTCTGGTGTCATTTAGATTTCCCATGGACGGCATCCAGTCACCTCCGGCCAACAATGCTGCACCCTTGGCAACATTTACAGCTGCCTTGGCCAAGGCAACTGCTTCAGCTGCCGCTGCAGCGACCACAGCTTCTTCACCAGTCAGAAGATCCTCCAAGAGGAATGATGCCACAGAATCTGGCTGCAAAAAATTTCCATCAATGAGCAAGATCATTGCCATCTTTGCAGACTTTTAAAAATTGTCTACCAAGTTAAAGGTAAAGAAGCATTCGGAAGAGGCAATCATCTAGCCACGGCCTAGGAGAAGATGCATTATTTCAGGATTATCATTTAATCAGAAGATCAATCCCTCCAATTTTAACACATTGCACATTTGAAAACGAAATTGTCCACAATTGAATCCATTGTCAAAATCTAGATAGAGAATGTCGTGTCAGCATTCAATCAAATGCATGAACTGTGGGAATTGCACACATAAGCAATAATTGAACACAAAGACACATCTGAAAACAACTAATTCCCTGAGGATTAGTATTTATATCAGTATCATTCTAAATATATTTCGATTGGATGCAGAAATAGATTTGTGGATGCATGGGAATCGAGAAAAGGTTACATTTTGTGAAACAAAAGAGCTCAATTTAATACGTTTCGTGCACCTGCATGGCGAGCACCGTGGGGATATTAGGAGGCAGGCGGAAGTGGGCATCAATTGGAGGCTGGACTCGTGAAGACGCCGCATCAACGGCTGCCACGGGCGGCGTCGTAGGAGCTTCATGGGCGGTGACGAGGGAGCCAAGGGCGAAGACTGAGGGAGACAGGAAGGGCCTAGAATTGGGCTTGCCACGAAAGATAAGAGCTCTAAAGGGAGGTGGTGCATGGTTGGACGAAGAGTAAGGAAAGGGGAGCAGGGGAGGGAAGGGAGGGAAGGGAGGAGAAGGATGCGTCGTAGTCACGGAGGAGGGAGAGGAAAGGGCGAGGAGGCCATAGGCGGCCATGGGAAGAGGCGCGGACGAAGGTGGCGCTGCATAGGCATAGCAGTGGAGTGTGGTCACGGGATAAGGCAGAGACGATGGATGAGTCATGGGTGGGTGGACGGATGACAATCTGGTGGAGCGACGCCGGTGGAGACGCCGCGCGTCTCCACCGTCGATCATCCTTTCAATCGACGGTGGAGACGCACGGCGTCTCCACCGGCGTCGCTCCCGGGAGGAGCTAAAATTTTTTCCAATCTGGTCGGCGCCACCAACTTCAACGCCCATCCATCACTATAAATTATCCATTTTGACTCCGACATCAGGTTTGACCTTTGTGATCAAATAAAAACGGGATTAAGATTTAAGACCCAAATCTCATTGCATTTTACAGGTTTAATTTTTTTGATGGTTTAACTATATATATTTGGACACAATTGTGTGCACATTGTATTTAAAAAAACGGATAAATACAAATTAAGACGGATCAAACTTGACAATCCAAAATACAAGCAAAGCTAATAAACTTAAGCCCTCTGCTCCACTCAGCGCCGCCCCCCAATGGACTTTGTTGTCTCGTAAGTTGGTAATATAACCTTATAACATTTTTTTTACAATTCGTCGTCTGATACCACATTCGCTTATAAAAGATATAACTTTGAAAAGAAATCTAAACACAAATAAAATCTAATAGCGTTATATGACAACATTGTTAACTTCCACAAATGCTACAAACACATCTGATAATGGTAACGATCCATCACTGTGACAAAAAATACAGGACTTACTTATTCATAATTTTTACTTTTACATCAATATCTCAATGTTCTACCAACACTATTTTCTTCCAATGGCCGAAGTAGGACAATCTGACCTCCGAAGCATACACCTCCGAGTGTACACGAACGTGAAGCACAGGAGGGAAAAAAATTAGCCAAAATTTTGCGTACCAAAACACAATCTAAATATTTCGGGTTGCTATCTCTGTTTTTTTGCTTCTGCTTCTTCGGCTCCAGTGAACCCAATCCAGTTCCTAATCCAACTGGAGTTGCTTCCCGAGCAGCCGTGGATTCGTTCGCCTTATCATCTAATACACCATTTTCTGTGGGGACATTAATGTCTTTCTCACTTTCATGTATTTGAACACCTTCAGCAGGAGTGGGGGTACACCCTGTGTTAAGGACGTTGAGAAGTTGTGTCAGAGGAGACAGTGATTGAACTGAAGCACCATGGTGAGAGCGCACCGGCAGCCCTTTGGCTGCAGCTTTCTTCCTCACTTCAGCAGCAGCTCGGGCAGCACGCTCGTCTAAACCCATTCCTCGTAAAAAAGTTTCACCAGTCAAAGCAGCATTCAAGGACCTTTTCGCAGATGACCCTAGGATAGCAGGTCCACCGACTGCTGCTTGAAATGCTTGCACGAGATCTGGATGAGCCTGGGCTCACATATTATATTAGAAGAGGAACATGTAATGAAAAACAAGGGCTGCTGATGAGCCCTGGATATATGAACATAATGTATAATAAGACTTTATTATGGCACAAAAAGGAAAAGAAAATCTAAACGGAGTCGGACTGAAGCAATAAAAAGCAGGGCAAAATAGAATGAAGACGCAGTATAGTATTCGTTCCCTGTTGATGACAACAAAAACGATTATAGATACCCAAAGTCCAAACTGTATTATCTCATGTTGTAAACCCATGAAGTCCATGACATTAAAAAAACAGCTAAAACAAATCTTGGATTCTTGACAGCTGTCCAAGGCATTGAGTTTGTTCGGTAAAATGAAATTACGCCTAGAAGGTGAACCCTATATTTACTCAGAGATTTTTCTTTTTCTTGCACTGTTTAAGAGAAAGTGTCAACAAACAAACATTTCCAAGATACCTTTATGATATCAATAGCCTTTTGAGCAGAAGTAGCATCGGTTGCCTGACCTTTTTGTTTCTGGGCATTTAGCTTCACAACAAAAAAGACACAATCAGCTTGCTCATAAATGGCTTATATAGAAATCAAACTCCAACATAACATGAGATAAAGACATTTAACTGCTTATAATCAAATGCATCACAGAAGCACATAATGAAGCTTCACTTAGGATCGAAAAGTATTTGAGAGATAAGCATTCAAATATAATACATTTGTTCTCTTACTGCACCTGAAGATCACGCATTTTAAATGTCTTTATCCATGTTTGTGAATCACGATTTCTAGAATCATCCTCTCCAAGTTGTTTAACAAGTATGTCATACGTTTTCTTCTCATGCTGTCACAAAAATATAAATTCAAAAAAAGAAAGAAAAAACTTCTATCATAAAGAATGAAAAGACATTAGAATTTACCAAGTGACAAACGCTTACCTGGATTGAGAACTTGTAAGCACCCATACAGTTGAAAGCGATTGCTAGAGCATGATAGCAAACTGCAGTTTGAATATGCTCCTTTCCAAGAAGGAACTCATTTTTCTTCAAAGCTTCTTGTAGATAACGCAGAGCAATGTTCATTTTTCCAATGTCTTGGTACATCATTGCTACATTAATAAATGTTGCAATCACGTCGGGATGATCAGGGCCACAGGATAAACCAAGGAGGAGCAATGTCCGAGACATATGTTGAAGCGCCAATTCGGTTTGATTAAGACCATGATAGAAAAGTGCCATATTACCATAGCTGCATGATATTATGAAAAGGCCAGTGAAACATATTTTTTAATTGATGCTAACAGATATAAAAATGTGTTGTAAAAAGAGCAGTTTATGCCTGTGTGATGTATCAGGAAGTGATGTATCAGGATGGTCCAAACCAAGACATCGCTCATTTATGATCACTTCCTTGTGCTGTTGCATAATAGCTCCTGCCATGTCACCGGAATGGTACAGAACCATAGCAAGGTATCTGGAAGGAAACACAAAATCAATGTTATAAGAGCGCAATACAAGCAAGACATAAGAGTAAACTAGAAGCTTCATAGTGGACAGCTTCCAACATGGTCAATTTGAAACATGCACTGCATGAAGACTAAAAAGGAACATCACATAATTACATAAACTGGTCGAATGAAGTAACTCCTTGGCTTTTGAGAGGAAAGATTCAAAGTTTGTCGTTCATTAACGAATCTCATATTCCTTAAGGACTAACTACCTTTTGCATCATAATTGCATGCCCAAGGCTGAGGCCCATTCAATGTTTTTTTTTCTAAAAAAGAAAATATTTTTATTTCAACATCAAATCGTCAGAATACACACCTAATTCTAGGATACTGAAATAAACAACAGAAAAAAAAAGAAAATATAGTAGCAAGTTTTCAGCCAAATGCCATTACTGACAACCATCAAGAGAATGAAAACTGTGATAAGATTCTACAACACTGCAACACTTTATTTATATATATGGAATCCTAAATTAGGATCCACATCCCCGACCCCTTTCCTGGATACCATGGAAGAAGACGACTTAGCTATGTGAACCATACAGAAGTGATTTGTTTAAGTATCAAAAGAAACAGCATATACAAAGGCACAGAAGTACGACCACAATAATCAAAAGCAACTTTTAGGGCATGAATCTTACTTACAACACTTGGCAACCTCCCGATGCATAGGTCCGGTAACCTAAATAGCCTCCTATCAATTATTATCCTACTCCAACAAATAACTATCCAAGACACTATATAATAGGAAATACATACTTGTCGAAGGATAGAGAATGCTTCAGAAAATAATGTATATGCCTCATTCAGCATTCCTTATCAACAAATAAATGCCAGATGTCATGTGATGTTTAATTATATGACATTGCATTTAGTTTTTAATCAAATGTAAATTTCATTATACATACTTCAGCCAGTTTTGTCTTCCCTGTTTCAACAAGGTCTTTGGCTTTTTACATATAGGAACTAAATGCATTACTACCTGTTGCAGATCCAAAATATCGGCTGTTTCAAATGATAATGAACTTTCCAAGTCATATCTTTGAGCAGAAACAATTATCCCCACCTGCCATCATATATCATATATAGCTTTAAAAGATGATGTTCCAGAGCAAAACAGTGTCAGTCCTCTCCCACTTAGTTGGAGAAAGGGAGAAATTTTACCTTTGACAAAGATTACGGACAGTGGGAATCTGCTTAACTTGCTTTCTCACATGTTCTGGCAGCACAAACTACATCAACCAAAGCAACGGCATAAAGATGGGCAGGTAGCACACAACAGAGCATTTTATCAGTAATTATACCTCATACTTATATTTAGCAAATGCTAGAATGTCATCCCAAAGATTTTGAGAGCAAAAATCCATATATGATGCTATTTGGGTTTTCAACAAAGATGACCCCCGATTTGCCTTAGCTGAAGATTTGCCCGATTTACAAGAAAATTGATGGCTGGTTTGATCCTGAGTACACATAACCAAGTTCAATCACAATTAATATCATACACCTAACTTATTCACAATCCAGCTGTTTTATTTGCATATAATGGGGATTATTCCATTGTGTAAGTCAAGGTGGATGTCGCCCAAGGAAAAAGCAAGGCCAATTGTCTACATAATAACTTCTTACCCATGCTTAGACCACCAGATCTATAAAGAACCAAATATTGAGCAGACCTTTTTTTGAACTCTCATAATAGCATTTGTTGCACTGTTTTTTGTAGCAACTGGCACATCTCCAAGAAAACAATTAAAAAAATGAGCCACTGCAGGTCCAAGCTCATGATCTAGTGAATTCCACAACCATTCCTACATCATAAGAATGACAGCCATTTTCAAACTATTTCACCAATAATTGCGGCACCTGTCAGATTAAGCGAATTGATTGAGACCATCTAATGCACACCAAGCTCAACCAAGCACAATGGATCACCTTAAGAATGTGCTTTGCAAACCTGACAACGATTTCAGAGACACACAGGTTCCACAGATGAGGTAAACCCTTGGTCATTTTGGCAATCTGGATTTTTGTTTAAAAAAAGCATCAGAAGCTACCCATATGGTTAAAATATAAACACTTTGGCAGCTAGACATGACATGACACCTTATAATAAGCTTAAAATAGATGCATTTTTTAGTTCTTAATTGAGCTGAGTAGGGATAAAAATCATAAAAAGAATTTTTTGTCCATCCTCGTGTTATATATATCCAGTTGACCACATTTATTCCTGGTTTACATCTATTTCCTCCCATCATCAAACGATACGGACACAAGCAACTTACTTTTCCTATATAACGAACATTAATTCCGTGAGCATGAAGAGCTTCAGTCAATGTTTGACCATCCATTGGAGATGCCTCAAGAGAAAAAAGATCTTGAAGACAACATCTAAAAGATACCCACCAGCCTTCATAACTTCTGCTTCATCTGCAGCTATCTCCTACAAAGGGTAAAAAACTCACTGCTAAGAGGCAAACTATTTAGAAAAAAAACAATGAGCGCACAACAGTTACCTCCTGTCTAGCCACAACTTTGAACTCTGTAAATACGTTAGGATTCAGCAGAATTTCTTCACGTGGCTTACTGTTGTTAAGAGAAGGGCTACATTCCTTGGCAAGTTTATCATGCAAAACCGGTTCTGCAGACTATAAAAAACATGAAACAAGATTCTTATATCACGTCGATACATATAAGCATCACATCATAGATACACTCAGAGCAACAATCATAATGAGCTAACATTTTTTACAAGACTTCGATACATAGAATCATTTGAGATTGCAATTTATAGATGATGGGAAAGAGCATTGACTTCTTTGATGAAAAATTATTTGTAAGATTTTTCCATGCATCAATTCATTTAAGATTGCAATTTTTCTTGTACTGTTCTCATCCTTTCTTTCTGGTTGATGGGAAAGAGCACTGCTTTATTCAATGAAGGTGATTGACAAAGTCAAGAAGAACATTCAGTTCCTATCCCATCTTGCTTTGTGCTCGAGAGTATGAAATGCAAAAACAGTTTCATGCCACCAGTTTACGTCAAAGAAGACCTTGAGAAGGATCATCTTCACAGAAGCTTCCATCTCACTATCTCGGTAAGACGAGAACAAAAAAGCTTGGTTGCGTACTATTCTTGTCAATATACAAACAAACAATTAATCTTTTTTCTCTTGAAAGAATTCACACTTAACTTGCAAAATGATTATCTTCTAAATCATATAATATTCACCTTTACGTTTGCTCAATTACAGCAAATCTTTTCTGGACAAATGATTTCCATTTTTCACAAAAATTGTAATAATTGTTGTTAGACTTAGGGAAATAGTGACTCAAGTGAGTTCACCGAGGCAAACTAGCCTCTTCTTATAACTCAAAAACAGTTATAACAGATACATTATACAAGGGATTACAGCGTGTGAAAAACCCTAACTAATACTGAACACGAACAAGGTAATATCACATAGAACAACAATATCTAACAATTGTTAACAAAGGATTATTTACGTAACTAAAACTGCTAACTTTGCTTAGACTAAGATTTGGTAAACAAGTGAATGAAATAGCACGACTTTAAATCTTGCCAAATAGCATGGAACACATATTACCTCAGAGTTTGAACAAACAACAGTCTCGTTCGCTTCAACACCAGCATTTATTGTTGAATCCTTTCCATCTAACAAGGATTTTGGCTCTTTTGACTGTGCATTGTCAAAATATAAATTTATTATTCAAAATACCCACAAAATAATACTAGAGTGATTTGAAGAAAGCAGACCCGACAAAAAGCTGCAATAAGTTCTGGCCCGAGAATGCAAAAACGATAACCAGGACCTATGTTGTTGGCATCTCTAGGTGTTACTCTCATCAAGTATAAAAGATAATGCCTGTTCAATGGTAACAAGTACCACAATTGAGATATTGTGTTAATACCCTTATGAAATTCAAAAACAAGGGCAATAGAAATGAAACAAACCAATGGAACTGCACACAATAATAACTTTTAGCCTTTGCCGCAGTAATTACCTCTCATCACTTCCAACAATACCCTTGCACTCAACAGGTGCAGCTAATCTTATAATGTTCTCATTTCCATCAAGAACTGTGTGCTCCTTCAGGTGAAGACGCTTTGCAGCATCCACAACCTGTTAGGAAGCACATTTTTTTTATAAAGGTCACGAAGTAAATAATTAAACTTGTTATAGAAATGATAAGTTGGAAAAAAAATCTTGTGCTAGAAAAAAAACAATCACCAAACCTTCGCATGAAATGCTTCATTCCAACAAATTTTCTTCCCACTATCAACAGAACCGTATAGAACAGAGTCCGATTTATTTCCTTGAAGAATACCAGGAATAATACTCTGGCAAAGAGAAAGAGGTAGTTGATAATAAATACATTGATTGCTTAAAGAAAAAGAATAAAAATTAATGTGTTTATGTACCTGTGCAACCACTCTATGGCCTCAATAATCTATTATTGTCATAGCAAGATTATAGAGGCCAGGTACATCAGCTTCCTGATGTAATTTTGTTCCTTTTAAATCATTGTTTGCAGATGCATATGTTGCCTGTTCACTGTCAGCCAGTTGAGTCTCTGAAGACAGATTAACCGGCAGATCCGAAATCGTAGAGCAGTTCATAAGGTCTTGTTCAGACTCACTATCAGCTCCATTAATGGTACTCATGTCAAGTGATTTATGCGGTGACCAAGTACCTTCCTGAAAATTCAGGTCTGGTTGGATTCTGTCCTTAACATCTACTAAGTTACTTTTTGGCATCTGCCGGAGATCAGCATCCACAGCAAAGCTAAAAAATATGTTGTTGTGAACATACCTACAAGCAACAGATAATATCCGATGTTAAGATTTTTAAGGTGTGTGGCACTGTTAGAGTTAAAATATTCTGCCACATGAATAGCAGCATAAATAACAGCTTAATGCTTGATTCTGAAGTACATGGATCAGGGCAAGAATTCATAAAACAACAGACATATCAGCTCTAGATGGCACAAACTTGTAAACACCAGGTCTATCATACAGCTATGCTAAAACCAGCAATACTGAATGATTCATTGCGCTCATGCTGGTATAATTAATAACCAATCAGAAATTAGGAAACAAGTGAACTCAAGTAAAATATATGCTACAGAAGAATAGATTGTTCTAAACCAATAAGAACCAAAGAAGACTCACAATTTGATGTCTATAAAATAGTAAAGAAATAGGTACATAACATGACTGACCAATGATGCAATGCCCAATCCCATGCACGTGGTTGTGAAAACACTCGGGATCAGTTGGATTAATAGGGGGTATACATCTGTTTATAACTCCAATAGCACCGCTAACAGCTGCATCCACAAAGTCACATGTCACTTTGTAGAGAGCTCTATCTTGCAAGATCCTCCAACAAAAAAGTAGCCAAATATTGCATACTTTTGACAACTAGTAGACATTAGTTCAAACAAACAAATTAATATTGGCCCAAGAAAACAGAAAACAACAAAAAACACCTTTCTTGTGTGGTCTTATAAGGAAACTCTCGACAAGATTGCAATTCCTCATTCCAATCCCTCCGCATACCAATAAGCTCACTTCCGAAAGAGAGAACAAGAGCATCATCTGTTCTCGATGCATCAGGTACATGATCTGCAAAGGAGACTTTACTATTAATCATGGAAATAAAAACAATTTATTGTTTAAGGACATTAACATACACCCAAACATACTAAGGAAAAAGATTCAGGAGAGAGACACGTGAAAGGAAACTTATTGATCATGAAGTAACTTATTTTTTTACTAAAAATTTGTCCAAACAACAGTAATTTTTGTGCATCCACATAAAACAAAGATTATGTTGCCTGTAACTGTAATTATATTCTTATGGAAAAACAGATACAAGCCACTGATCTGTCAGGAAGTGACACTACAGTGCAAAAATGAAAGTGCCTTTAACTTCCTCATAGAAGGTGATAGGGAGAACGACAACAGTGAACATACTCACCGGGGGTTGGATATGCTCCCAGCCATGAATTTACTGGCAAAGGAGTTTGAACATTCTCAAAAGGATGTGCTGAGGCCTTCTGTTCAAGAATCTCACGAAAACCTTTGAAATAAATCAAAAATCATGACAAGTTACCCAACATAAAATACTGCATATATAAATTGACAAACATCACTCTACCTTTATTAAATTTAGGACTAATTTTTTGCAGAAGTCCAATTAATGTTGTTGCCTCATTAGCAGGCTTAGCCGGCTTGCAGTCGAAAACACTCAGTGTGCTTGCATTCACATAGAAATTCCTAGTTGACCCTGTGATGCAATACTTATGTCCTTCCAAAGTTATTACATCCAAATAAATGAGATCCCCGACAAGCCTATCAAAACAGAAATAGCAAGTGTTAATAAATTCATTCAAACAAAGAACTAAAGACTTTGGAACTAGATATCTTACCTCCTATAGCTTGGAGGAGGATTAAAAGAAGAAACAATGGCACTCTCCACGCATTTTGGTTCGTTTGACAAAGAAGGTGAAAGAAGACAACCAAGAGAGCCAGATATATCCTCCATGAAGCCCAGTCCATCAAGCTCCAAAGCCTCATTTTTTGCAGCATCTATATAAGAGAATAAGAAAATCAGCAAAATCATGTTTAAGGGCAGGGGATCAAGTATTGTAGCATGCAAGTAGGATCCATCAAATAACAACTTAGACCTAATCATTAATGCAGGGTTATTATAAAAAGCTATGAAAATGCACAACAAACCTGCAGGCTTTTTTGTTTTGCCTCATGTTGCAAACCAAGGAATGTTGAAAGAGACGAATGGAGAGTGGACATAGAGAGCAATTCTTTGGCACGACGAACATGAGACCTTATAGATCTATAGTTGTATAATGCTAAAAAAGAATGTATCCCCTAGCTCAATCAGAAAAGGTTTAAGATATATTTTAAACAACAAATATCCATACACAAATAACTTGACAGATAAAATATCATGACAAAAGCATTTTCTTCTATGAAATAAATACAAAACTAATGTACCTGAAACCATCTCCAAAGAGCAACCACCGCTGGTAATATCTGCCACTTCAGAAATTTCATTATAATCCTCCATCTGGTGCACAGAACCATCTTTTGCATGCAAAAGAAGATCATAACAGGTATAGAAACACGTTTCAGGGGCTTCAAGAAGGAACTGCCTGAAATCCATTACGGAGTCTGCTGGGTTTAACTGCATGAAAGATTTTACAACAGTAACATATTTAAAGAAGTTATTATAAAAAAATTGAAGGGTCTCATGAATCAGAGTTCCTAAAGATCTGTCATTATGGGTGTCATTTCCTACGGCTCATCAGAATCATCCGAGTTTGTACTATATATGAGTATCTTGGAAGGGCAGTGATGTCAAGATATTTAAAATTCCCTCTTAGTGTAGCTCATTTTGCTAAGAAGAATAAAGAAGATCACAAACAGAGACTCAATTTTCTTTATTGCCTAAACTCTTAAGTTTAATTTTAGGTTTAAAATGCAAATAAGCTAATAGGTTCAATAGTTGCCCTAACACCATCAAAATCCTCACACTTCAAATATTTCACTTGCTTTTGGCACAGTCTAAAGACTAGGTGATATTCCCACTACAAAGAAAACCACAATCAATTCGTAACCATGTGCCAGCTTGCAAGTACCAGACAACAAGTATACAATGTAGGACCTCAATAAGATAGCCAAATGAATAGTAACTTTCCATACATATTACACTCTCATTATCAACAGCAGTTTTTGCAGACAATAAATGTGTTTCTTAATACTAGCTGAAATGTCTAACCTGCAACTCAAGTTTTTCCCCAGACTGTGGTTTGACAGGAACCGTGTAATGATGAAGATCACCTGTCACTGACATGTAAAGAAGCGATCAAATTGGCAAAAATATATTGCAATTCAGAACAACTGTGGCAGCAGATTTAAAAGAGCTTCTGCCATGACAGTTTCAATCCAGTAGAAAAAAGGTGCTCTCACATTAAAGTTGCCCCTTAGTTTAACATGTGATGCTCACAGTAAATAAATTTTGATTTATTAGTGAAAAGGGCCTGGCGGAATAAGCCTCCATCACACGATGAACTTTTTCTCGTGCGCGGGGAAACATGATCATACTTGCATATTTTCTCAACCTATGTGTTAAAACTACGAACATAGAAAAGTGTCTTTTGGAAGGAGAGGAAAGTGTGAATGAGCTCATGACCTATATCCATTATAATGACGAAAACAGTGTTCGTACGTCCTTGAAAGACATGAAACTCTGGATACGTCTATATGAGCAAACCATAAAATATTAACAAAATCAAAATCATTATAAAAAAAAAGCATCTCTCCTAATAGCATAACAAAAGAATAAATAACATTCATACTGCACTAGTAAGATTTATAATTCATCCTTCCTAAGTAAAATGAGAATCTAAAAATGAATGTGAAGTTCAGTGTCACCATGCGAAGCATGAGAATGCCGAATGACATTCTTTCAAAAAAAATAATAATAATCTGGGGAAAAAAAGAGGCTCTAAACTTCATTATTCAAGAACTAGAACAATAAAAAATAGACATTGTATATGAAATTACAAGGATGAAAGAATGGTTGACGGCAGATGAACACAAGTATGTGCGGCAAGATCGCTCCAGTTGATCTAATGATTAAAAAACAGGATAACATTGTAATAATCTGGTTGAGATATGTTAGGATACATTCCATTTAGTAAATATGAACATTTAGTTGGCCCTATTATTGTTTACTCGATCAATATAACTTCAAAGTGAGTTTACAGTACAATTAACGGACTAAACAATAATAGACCCAAGTAAATGTTCATATTTACTAGATGGAATGTATCGTAATAGGAAGAGTACAAGAGACTAGAAAGGCACGGGAGGAGTACCTTCAATGTGCTTGGATGGATCGTTTGATGCCGCAGTAGGAGCATCTGACTTGGAATTGGAAACATCATCTAGACTAGCAGATTTATCCCCGAGAGTGGAGGCCACAGTGCCATTCTCACCCAAATCAGAAAGCGGAGTAGCCGCTGTAGTTGCAGCTTTCGAAGAAGCACCCAGGTCAGACGCTACTTGAGGTGAGGGAACGGCCTTAACATGGGAACTTATGGCAGCGGAACCTTTTCCTCTGTTCCTGGACTTGTTAGACTTTCCGGCCATGGCCGTTACGCACATTTACAAAGGATTTTTGCTGCCATGCCTCATTTACCACTTACAGCAGACTTAATTTGATGATTACGAATACCTATGCTCTCACTCCTATGATTGCTGATTCTAGTTGATAATTTAGTGTTTGTAATTTTTGTATGTTGTTGCTGGCATTTGAAGACGATTTTGATGAAATTCACATGAAATTGTTCATCTAATTATAAAGTACGGGCTATCAAATCTAGTAGTCGCTTAGAAGGGCATGGGCGGTGGCCATACCTGCCTCCCTCTGTTAGGCGGTAGTTATATCTGGTTACCCCAACGACGCAGCGAAGAGATATGCCCATTGCCTTGGCATGGTAAAAATCTGCCGCCCTTGCCGCACAACACTTAGATATAGCCGTCGGGGCCGCTAAAATCATCCATCTTTAGTTTCCTTGGGCAGCCGTCCTTAGTATGCTGAAGCTGTTTGAATTTGGTGTGCAGTTATCACGGTTGCATGAATCGAAATCGGAATCGGTTTGTTAGGGAGTCAGAATCGGAATTGGAATCGGTCTGAATCGGTCAGGAATCGGTCTGAATCGGCGAAGAATCAGTTCAGTTGAATCGGTCCAAATTAATTTAATCGGTCATATATAATAATTTGACAATTTATAATATAAATATATTAAAATTGGGTATTGATATTATTTTGATATTATTTTGTGTATTATAGTTTTTGATATTTTTAAATATTTTTTAAGATTTTTTTAAAATTATTTAGAATTAATTATTATTTTTGACTCGAGTTAAACTCGAGTCAACTTTTAATTATGAGAATGCCACTCTTTACCCCCGCCGCCGCCGCCGGCCCGGTCGGCGGCGAGTCTCGCGGCGGCGATGTCGGAGGATGTCGGCAGCCCGGTCGGACGAACAGTCGGCAGCCCGCAGCCGGCGGTGATTCGTGCGTCACAGCCCGATTCGGTCTGGCCACACGTCGGCGGCGACGTTGCGAGGTCGGCGGCGAGGTCTGTAGCCCGGTCGGCGGCGAGCCCGGAGTCGGGGTGCACGGCGGAGGGCGGAAACGGGGCGGCGGCGGCGTGGGGGGAGCGGGTTTGATTTTAGGTTTTTAAAATCCAAATTACCATTTTACCCATGCTTAAATAATTTAATAAAAATCATACCTAGGGTATTTTAGTAATTTCATAAAAAAACGATTCCGATTCCGAGTTAAATCGGTCCGAATCTGCCGAACTCGGCCGATTCCGAGGCTGATTCGGGGCCGACCGAGTCGGCCCCGAAATCGGATCGGTGCGATGCCGATCCGATTTAAATTGGCTGATTCCGTACGGAATCGGCCAATTCGTGCATCATGGGCAATTATATTTTATAAAAAAATGATTTTATTATCCAACCTAAATTCAAGTGTAGTTAAGTCATTATATATATATATATGACTTGAATAGCATACAAGATATCTTTAAATCGTAAACAATATATCACACCACCCTTTAATCGTAAATTCTTTTTGAAAATTATTTGGATCAGTTTTATTATTTATTATACTATTTTTTATTCAATAAAAAAGTATAATTATCTGACCCCAATTTTTTGAATTAGAACCGTTGATAATGTAACACCCCAAATTGGTCTACGCTCGTGAACTGAACCGGCATGTTATAGGACCCAGTTAGGTCGGATAACCCGAACCCAACTCACACAAGTCTAATCTCGATGTCTTAAGATGAAGATATTACTCATCATGTATGGATGAATGCACAGAATCCTGAGATAATATACATGGATGTCATGCAAACTAAATTACACACCATCACAATTATGATCAAAATCGATGAAAATTCTAAAATAAAACGGACAGAATTTCCCCTAAAAGTGCAATTAGGGTCACCCGGGCAAAATACTATATATAAACATATATGCAAACATGTATCTATATATCACACAACTTCATTCACACAATTTGATATATTGTTTACTCGCAATCTATTCACGTTTCACATTCTGTCATCGTGTCTTAGCGTTCAATCATGTCACATCATCATATCTTTGCATTTAATCATATCCTACCATGTCTTAGTATTTCACAACATTCACAATATAATAGCATCATAAATAAAGTATTAACCACTCTATCGACTGACATGTGTGCAAGCGACAACAATACTCCTCCGTCCAACCTGGCTCCTCCAACTTGTGATTGTTGCCTACATATAGTATAAAAACACGTCAATAACAAGTGTTATTGGTCCAGAAAATAAAATAACTATAACAAGCTATGAGAGCAAACTCTCATATAAAAGAAAACATCATATACTCCACATGAACACTCTAAAGGGCACTACTGAGGAGCCACTGGGCTGCAGACCCGATAGCATCCCGAACTTAATGATCTGTTGCTGGTACTGTGCCGGTCTCGGTACTTCTTTTTCAGTACTTCACGTAAAACTTTATCCTAAGCCCTCTCCTTACCTCCATATTTCTCTTGGCCTTGAGCACGAAGGCCGAGTACTCTCAGGCAGTACTAAACAGTACCCGTAAACCTCCACGTTCTCCGGGTGTGAAATCAAACGCGGAGTTGTCAGGATCCCTTAGGAATGGAACAGTCCGCTGGCACTAAGCCAGAGCCCGCTTTGATTATCATGGCATCCGCTCATGGTACGTGCAATCGGTTTCTCCATCTCTCGTCTCACTGAAAACGCGAAAACTACATATAATAGGCCCGAAGGCAACTTGTGGTGGATCTTGTTTTCGAAATCATCCTCGAAGGATCTCATCCTCAAGGGGTTATTAATCCAGAAATCTGTTCGGCTAGATGGCCCGAGTTAAGTGGGATCCAATAAAACGCCACTTAACCCGTCCTGCAAATAATAAAATAAACATACAATAAAAAGACGTAAAACAGAGTCGAGTCCTAAACGGACCTGGTAGAAGCTCCAAGCGTGTCATCGCGCCTATGCGGCGAGCTCCTACTTCGTACCTACACATCAAAACTAAATACTAACGCCCACTAACTAAATGATGCATCAAACTCAACATGACCAATACACACTCACCATACAGCCAACATAAATAAACAATCAAATAATCATAAGTATGAAAGAAATTCTAACTCCTATTCATACCAATCTTATCATGTTTTTCTAAGTTACGTCATAATCACTTATCATGCTCTCATTAGATCACTTACTCTTCATTCACACTTAATCTCATCATACAACTTATCGTTTCATCCATAATTAAGCATTAATCACATCAATAAATCAACCCTAGCATGTAGTGCTAACAATCATCAAGTTTAAATTATAAATTCGGAGGTAATTATACCTCACGTCGTCGGCAATCTGCGACGGCTAGGGTTCCGTCGCGTGTCTCGGAGCTCAAATTCGGCGCACTTCGGCATCCAAAATTCAATCAGGTTCGACTGGGTGAGCTCCGCAGAAGATCCCGTGAATTCCAGTAATTCCAGTTTTTCGGCCGGTTTCGGCGGTTTTCTGGCAGCTTCCTGTGGTTTTCCGACGACAACCGCCAGCGGCGTCTACTGGTTGGAAAGCAATGGTATTGGGTACCATTGGAATCGGCTCACCGAGCCCGACGCATCTACGACGTCGAAGTGGCCAACGGAAGTGGTGGCTCCCCAGAAAATGCTTAAAACAGTGGTGCTGGCAATGGGTGACTCGATCTGGCCGACCTGGGCAGCGATGGCCTCTACTCCAGTGGGGAAAGGTCGTTGGGTGGTCAAGGGTGTCGAGGCGACCACCCAATCATGGCAGCGACGGTCGCCGGCGCTGGAATCGGCGACGCAAGAGCAATGTGGGCGCGACGCTAGTCGCGGCGGTCAGGCGTCGTGGAGGCCGGATGGTGGCCGGGCCTGGTCGGGGAGGCACGGCGACACCGTGGTGGGGCTAGTCGGGGACGATCAGTAGCAGGCCGGCGTCGACAGCGGCGGCGACGACAAGCAAAAGGGGCGGCGTCGGGGCAGGGGTTTGGGCGAGGAAGAAGAAAAGGTCTGGGTGTTTGGTAGCAAACTCGTAAATAAGACTTGACTCGCCTCAGGGTCGAGTCAAGAATAATAACTAAGTCGTATTAAATCCTTAAAAAAATCGGGAAAAATCCCATAAAATCAAACAAACACCAAAACATCATAATGATATGCTCTAGAACTATCAACCCACCCAAACTGCCCGTAACACATCCTAATGCGGTAAACAGCCTAAAACTAATTCTACGATCCACTATATATAAAATAAAAATGACTGGCATACTCATATATTCTGATAACTCATTCTGTTCTGCTGGGTTCATGACGTTATCATCATATACTTGGGTACGCATGACCCTCATAGCTCATACACGTGACTGACGTCGGCTCAGTACATGTATTCTGAAACTGACTCGACTCAAAATAACGGTCAAACTGACCGGTTCTGAATATAAAACCCTGACTCGAATCGTGGGTTTTACAATCTTCCCTCCTTATAAAAATTTTGTCCTCGAAATTTCAACTCAAGGAGGTTCTACTGAACTAATACATGGAAGCTAGATACACACCAGTTGTATCCTCTACTCTTCGATAGTCATGTAGATCCTCACTTACTGTAGCTGCACCATCATAGCGAGTTCTGTTTGTGATGCTGTCAATATCAACATTCTATTTCTAAGCTGTCTGTGCCTGTTCTAACATGACCATCATCCTTCTCTTCTGTTCTGATCCTTACTGCTAACTCGGTAGGAAAACCTAGGTCACCCCTAAGGGCCTACTGGGTTGGTCAAGCAGATACTCTAGAGTATCGCAAGGTTCTAATCTGGGCTATGTCTGGGAAAACTACATCGAGGGTAAGACCTACCTGCTAGCATCTACCCATGTCCCTCTAATCCTCATCTGTGAAAGGTCACCTACATGTACTCTTAGGAAACTCTATTCCTAAGTCATACAACCAACCTAAAGTATGCTATGAGTCTCCTGCTAGGTCGAGTGTATAAACTAATGAGCTGCATGGCTCACTGTCGCCAGTCTAGATCCAACTCTCAAGTGTCCCTATATAAGGAACTGGACCGCTCACTAGGTCCTAGTTGACTCGGTCCTGAGTCAAGTATCTCACTCTGTTCTATAAGAGAACAAGGATAGCTGCTATGACTCTACTGCATACTACGGCTCAGGTGACTACCTATACAACCACTAACTACTGCTGAAAGGAGGCGAGAACACCTGCAGGGGTTTGGGCGAGGAAGAAGAAAAGGTCTGGGTGTTTGGTAGCAAACTCGTAAATAAGACTTGACTCGCCTCAGGGTCGAGTCAAGAATAATAACTAAGTCGTATTAAATCCTTAAAAAAATCGGGAAAAATCCCATAAAATCAAACAAACACCAAAACATCATAATGATATGCTCTAGAACTATCAACCCACCCAAACTGCCCGTAACACATCCTAATGCGGTAAACAGCCTAAAACTAATTCTACGATCCACTATATATAAAAAAATGACTGGCATACTCATATATTCTGATAACTCATTCTGTTCTGCTGGGTTCATGACGTTATCATCATATACTTGGGTATGCATGACCCTCATAGCTCATACACGTGACTGACGTCGGCTCAGTACATGTATTCTGAAACTGACTCGACTCAAAATAACGGTCAAACTGACCGGTTCTGAATATAAAACCCTGACTCGAATCGTGGGTTTTACAGATAAAACTGTTAACCGATAAATCTAAATTAGCACAGTAAGAAAAGAGCCGCAAACAAACATATGAACTATAAAAAAGCTAAACGATGATAATATCATGCTCAATGTTCGTTTGAGTCACGTCCAACCAACCTTTGGTGCCAACACTTAGTGTGCATGCGCCACAACTAGTTTGTTAAGTGTAGGGGTGCTAATTAAGCGAGCGAGTCAAGCTCAATTTGTGTTCAAACTCAGCTCAAATAGTTTGAAACTCGTTCGAACTCGACTCGAGATCGAACAAGTTTTGAACATATATGCTCAAGTTCGACTCGAATATCTTGTATGCGTTCGAGCTCGACTCGAGCTCAAATACACTTAAACAGTTTAATTTTCCCGAACTCGAACTCAGCTCGTTCGTTAGCTCGAAACCAGCTTGACTAAAACTCAAAAGTACTTCACTTAAGAGTCGAGTTTGAGTTATAACTATATTATTATATAAAAACTATATTATTATATTATTTTATCGAGTCGAATTCGAGTTGAGTCGAACACGACCTTGCTCAAACTCGGCTCGTAAGATTCGAGTTTGAGTCGAGTTCTAGCTCGAGCAGTTAAATGTTGAGTTTCGAGTCAAGTTAAGCCAAACCGAACGCTAAATACTCACAAGCTGGCTCGCTCAATTAGTAATCCTAATTAAGTGTCGATCCCGTAAGTGTCCCATTTTTTGGAGAAGAAAGTTCACATGCATATATTATAAAAATATAATAATATAATAACAATAATAATGTTAATTAAAGAGTAAAAAACTCAGTAGGAGTACCCGTAACCTTATCCATCCACGTTTAAAGAAGGCAATAGGAAAAACGAAAGGATCCACCGGGGAAGATGACAAAGACATTTGACACTGTTGATGCCCACATCCTACATTGAAACCCTAAATTGTCCTTTCCCAACAAGAACATTTTAGTAAACCTAGGGCTTTAAATTTCAAAAACAAACTTGTTGATTAGTACTAGGGCTGTTTATGGGCCGGTCCGAGGTGATTTTCTTATAGCTCGTGACCAGCTAGTTTATGATTTTATCGAATTCCAGTTTTATTCAATCCGAATCGGGCTTTTACCTGTTCGAGTTCAAATCAGGTTACTTAAAAAACGGTGGAACCACAAAAGTCGAGCTCGAGTTTTTTATTAGGGTTTGGGATGGGGGAAGAGCTGCGGTGGTTTGGGAGAAGTGGCGGCTGATCTCCGATGACCATCGATGACCGGCAACCATTACAGACAAAAATGTCGATGGGTTTTGACGGGTGATGGGCAGCGATAGGCGACACGTGACGAGCAGTGACAGTGATGGGCGACGAGCAGCAATGACACGCGACAGTGGACAACGGGTAATGATTTGCGACAGCGGGTGACGGCAGACAACAACAGGTGACAAGGTGGGGCTTTTTTTGTTCATTTTTTTTCCATAAAAATGAGAAATCTTTCCCTCCTTATCCTATGTATTTCATTATCCTTGTGTTTATCTTTTTATAATCTTACATTTTTTATCTTATCAAGCAACCTTATACACATTTTTTTATCATTGAATGAGTTCAAAGAGCAATGAGTCCACTGACAAAGACTTCTTCTTCGTAATTTGCAAGTGTATGTTCGAACTACCTATTGAAGTGTTGATGTCTTTACGAGTTTGAAGTTTTCACTGTAAAGCAATATATGCTACTGACAGTGACGAGTAAAGAGTGCGATGAGCTAGCTGATAATTTTTTATCCCTTAGGGGTGTATTTAATCATTATTGTGTGTTTGAAAATATCAATTAGGTGTATTGGAAATGCACACTGTAATAATTATGGAGTTTGGAAATGTCAATTAGGTGTATTGCTATTTATTTTGTAATTTATATTATGGTCATTATTATTAGTTGAAAAATACTAATTAAGGGTGAGTGTTGGAAAATGTCTATTAGGTGTATTGAAAATGTATACCATAATAATTATACAAGTTAGAAACTTAATTTTTTTTGTATAGTAATATGCTGCTCGGGAAATTGGTAATAGTAAATGTCTATCGAGTTTGTGCCGAGTCGAATCGCATTTGAGTTTGATTTGATTCACAGTCAGAATTTCTTTTGAGTCAACTTAAATCTAATTTTATTAAACTCGGGAGAAAAGTCACAATTTTACCGATTTGAGTTACCAAATCGGGTTATTTTATTACTAAGTTCGAGTTGAGTTAAGCCAACTCGCGAGTTAACTCGGATCGGGAGCAACCCTAGAACATCTTTGCCAAATCCGGCAGCGCAGAAGCAAAGTTTTGGCGATGGGTTCTCGCACGGCAGGGTGGGATGCAGCTTCTCCCGATCCAAGAGATGGCACATCCTCAGTCACTTGCATCACATATTGATTCCATTTTCTTTGTTATTCATGTACTGTTTTTGGATACAACTGAATTGCTACTTGGCTAACCCTAACTTCGTTCTACACAGCTGTGCTGAAGAGGAACAGATCACTCACTGGAGTGGAAATTGATGCTTACTGGAATAGATATCAGAGAATATAGAAGGGAGGAGCTATTATTATTATTATTAGCTGCTGCTGAAATCGAAGATCAAATGGTTTGCTCTCGTCGGAATCTTCCTCTCGTCCTTCTCCGTGCTCGTCCACTTTTTCCTCGCCCGATACTCCTCCTCCCAGGATCTCCTCCACTACCAATCCTACGTCTCCTTCAACCATCACTTCTCCCTCCCCACCGATACTCCTAACCAGCAGGTAATAAAACCTTAAGATATTCTTCTTCTTCTTCCCGTTCTTCATTTTTTTTAAAAAAAAAAAATTAAATAAAATTAAAAAATAAAAATACTATTAGATCGAGGCTTGTTTACTGCCAATGGGAACTAACTAGATCTTCCTTCGTTTCGTTGTTGTAGAGTGCCAGGTACAGCAAGCTGTGGGGAACCGTCAAATCTTTGTCCTCTTTGCAGCCATTTGCAAATCCTAGAAGCGGCTACCCTCTTCCTGGTACTTCCCCACTCATCCCTCCTCCCCTATCTCACACTGCTATGTACTATTTTAACTCCACTTCTTTCTTCTTTTTTTTCTTCCTCATCCACCCTAATAATTATTTTTCGCATCTAGGCATTTGGTAGGGTGCATGCCTGCATTGACCATGACCTTTACTCTCTTATTAGATTATCTTATCTTAATTCCTCTGCGTTAATTATTACATATTATACAATTCGAAATTATGCTGTTCCTGAATGCCATTACGGCCCCCGTAGAGCCACATTTACAAAGGATTTTTGCTACCATGTCTCATTTACCACTTCCAGCAGAGTTTATTTGATGATTACGAATACCTATGCTCTCACTCCCATGATTGCTGATTCTAGTTGATAATTTAGTGTTTGTAATTTTTTATGTTGTTGCTGGCATTCGAAGACGATTCTGATGAAATTCACATGAAATTGTTCATCTAATTAGATGTCTTCCCGTTTTTTCTTATATTCTCTGCAATTGAATAAGCATTTTAATGGCTTTGTATGTCGTTTAATTCCATTTTTTACACGTTGTCTCTGATTATTCCAATGCAACTGTCCTACTCTTTGTGAAATTTGTTGATTTATGCAAATAGACCAGTTATACCTAGAGAGAGCTGTATAAACATAAAAGAGAAGGCTTTTTCCTCATTTTGTTGAACATTATTGACAACCACTTTGGCTTTTTCTATTCTTTTCTCAAGCACTCTGTCAAGATTTTTCTTTTGCGTTTGAATCATAGGAATGTCAAGCATGGCCTCTCACCATTTGATATTTAGGCATCAATAAAAGGCATCTATCTTGGTTGAATTTGGTACTTTTTTATAAAAAAAATACAACTGTATATTCTGTACCTTAGAACACAAAGCACGTGTTTTAGGGCCTTGACAATTTTTGTGGGTAAATGCTGTTTTTTTTTGTTTTTTTGTTTTTTTTTTTGGCATTGCTGACTAAGTTTGATTTTGCAGTTTCAAAGGATCAAAGTAATGGTTTTATTTATGTAAAGATCTATGGTGGCTTTGAAAGGATAAGAACCTCGGTATGATGCTTGCTACACAGGATATTCATTAGGTTCCACAATTACACTAATTACTCATAGTGTTTGTAAATTTATAGATTTGTGACATCGTTGCTGTAGCCAGGCTTTTGAATGCTACTCTTGTCATTCCAGAAATTCAAGAAAGTACACGTGCAAAAGGAATCAGGTTTCTCATTGTTTTATTTGTTTTGATCTTTTAATTTTGTCACAAAAGAGTGATGTTGATCTAAATGATTTTGATCTTTTTGCAGCTACAAATTCAAAAGCTTTTCTTATCTTTACAATGAGGACCAGTTCATAGCAGGGCTTGTCAATGACATAAATGTCGTGAAGAGTTTGCCAAATGACTTGCAAGAGTTGCGGAAAAAGAAAAGTTCCCTACCTTCTCTCCCAAGCACTTAACTTCGCCTGATTACTATGTGAAAGAAGTTTTACCAAAGCTAAAAATATTCAAGGTTGTTGGGCTTATAATTACAGATGGCGGATGTCTTCAGGTGAGATAGTGAAGGATACGAAGGGATAATGCGCTATGAATGGCAAAGTTAGTAATGATTTTGGCATTCTTATGAAGTTGTGAATATTTGCGGCTTGAGAGTTTTAAGCAAAGTTAGATGGAGTTTTATGCTGAGGACTTATTTGCTAAGACCGCTGTAGATAATGTTTGGAAGGGCTTCCCATGAGAGGAAAGAGAAAGCAAGGATTCATTCTCGTACATAGGGTGTATTATGTTGAAGAAAGAAATAGTATTGACCAAAAATTTATCAAGACATAGCTTGTTGTTATGGTCCACAAGAACTGAAATGGTGCTTTATCTTTTCTTTAGTTGTTCTCTACTAATATTATATCCTGTGAAACTCAAGGGGTCTCAACCTGGATATCTTTTGTTGGTCAAGAAACAACAGCAAATAAGAAAAAAAGTTTATTAATGGTTTTTGATGTAATATAATTTCAGTAGTGAAATAAGATGTCCTTTCATAAAATTTATTTTGGATCTCCTAAATAAGTAGGCTCAGTAAGTAGTTCATAAGTTCCAAATGCTTTTATGACAATAGTATTTGTTTGTCATCATCTTGTATATGTATATATGCAAGGGTAATAAGTTTGGCACACATATTTGCTGTCAGTGTAAAACGTCAATGCACTTTATGACATTTTATGGTGCAGGTGAATTCTTTAGCTAAGAAGTGTGTGGAAGCTTATTATATGATTTATGAAGTTAGATTGTCATGCCCTAGGAATTTGAAGTATTAAAAATGAGTAACGTTGTGTGAATTATTTTACTTGAAGAGAGCTCGAATACCTGTAATATGCACTGAGCTGTAAGTTTAAGTCTGCGTTTAGTGGGAGGTTCAGGGCATCAATTGCTTGACTGCTGACAAATGTTGGCATACCTTTTACATGCTTCGTTTGAGGCATAAAAATGGACTGAATGCAGGTTGTATATAACATATTATTTGATGCCTAAAACTAACCTAATGCTTTTATTTTCAGTCAATTCTTCCCCCAAGTATGGTTGAGTATCAGAGACTTAGATGTAGGGTTGCATTTCACGCACTTCAGTTTCGCTCTGAAATTCAAAATCTTGGCAACCAAATAGTGCAAAGGTATGGAAATGTACTTGTATTAAATTATTTGTATTGATGTGTGTGTGTGTAAATTCTTGAAGATGTGTAACTGAACAGCATTTCTTATTATCTGTATTTTCAAGACATCCATTACAACAAATTAGTTCTTGTGCAACATGATGGACGTGGTTCATTCCTTCAAAAGTGGTTAAAGATTGGCAAGCACACCCCCCACTTGCGTACCCTGGACCTTCACTAGTTGTTGTCACCTGTTTAGGAAGGATCCACACCTTATAAGCCCCATAACTAAAAATCTTTTAAGGCCCATATCTCATTAATCATACAGTTGCTTGCAGAGCGTATTTACTGCCTATTTAAAACTTAATTAATATGGTTTCCCTTGTACATGCACAGATTGCGAGCTTGGAGCCGACCCTTTCTGGCATTCCATCCAGGACTTATTAGGGATATTCTTGCTTATCACGGCTGTGCAGAGCTTTTTCAGGTTAATTAGTCCTTACTTTGTGTAGCATGGGACTGATATTATTTGTATATATAAACTCAACAGACCAACTAGCATATATGGAATAAAAGTCTGATTGAAATGGTTTGACTTTTATCACAACACACTGCTGACATGCATCTGCCAGAGGCTTGCAGTAATGGAAACTGAAGGAAAAACCAATATATCCTTTATAACCAGCATATTGGTGTCAAATCTGCAACCTGCTGGTGGTTTCAGGAATGGAAAGAGAGAATAAGAGAAAAGTAGAAATTGGGGAGTTCATTTTCTGGAAAGATAGATATCTTTTCCCCTAATTTCTTGAAGAAAGAAGGCGAGATTGAGGTGCTAGAGATGTCAAAGAAGGCAGGAGAGTGACCTGAGGAGAAGTGGTGGTGCACAGATGGGCTTGAGCGGATGGGATGGGTGAGTGCCAGGGGAGGGAGTGAGCAATTGGAATCTTCTTCAGAGCTGGGTTGGGAATTGGGATGAAGCCAGGATTGTTGTGCTGCGGTGCTCGTAAAAGGTAGGGGAGAAGAGGAGGCGATGGGAGGGGAGGGGAGAGGGTGGTAGGGAGGAGGGAGGAGCAAGAAGATGGGATTGAGTAGGCAGTTATATCATGAGAGAGAGCAGGATTAGGTGGACCTGCCACGGTGAGAATCAGGTGGGTGGGTGGTTGAGTGAGTGATACCTCTTCTCATTGTGAGAGGGGTTGAGGAACCTTCAAATTAATAATAAAACATATAACAACAGACATTTATCTTATAAATAACTAAAATAATTTATATATGGCTTCCAAAAGAAATCGTTCTTATGTCAGCTGTTATTTGACATATATTTTGTTATACCTGCTATGTTTCTACCTCTTTATCACTTGGAATACTACCTTAGTTTCGTATATTATTACAATTGATTCTATTATAATTTCATATACATAATTGATTTAATTACAATTTCATATGCATGTAATTTGTGTGAATTACTAAGTGTATTGTGTTAGTACGACTATATTCAAATTATGTACAAATTTATACCAAATTTTTGCTGAATAACATATTAGGGGTGCATTGTTTTTTTTTTTTTTGAGTAAGACAATGTGATTGTGGCATATTCGTATTTTTGAAAACTTTTCTCTTAAAGTGACTATTACCAAATTAACACTCGGTCTTGATATATAAAATATTTTAACTATGTTAGAAAATTTCCAAATATCTCCAACATATCTCCAGCATATCTTTAATGTTCCCACAATTTGATGTTCGACGTGATACCAATGTCTAATATTGCAAACCTTTGATTGAACTAGAAAACTCAAATTAAAAGGAAACAAGAAGCTTCTAATAAGAAATTCCAAGCTATATCAACTAAAGCAACTTTCTAATTTTTATATTCTTAAAATAGAACATATCAAGTATCTTGTTGCATCCATCTGCAAGACGTGATTGAAGTTTGCCTGTAGCTTTTTTTTAATCTGTGGTAGCTTTGTTCGATAGCTACAATATTATCTTAATATGAATTATGGCAAGATTGATCTGGCGGGAAGAAGGTGTGGAGTGGGGAGGCTGCATGGTGGAGGCTTCTATTGACTGTGGAAGTGGGCACGGATCTGGTCCAACCTTCTGTCCATCCAGTCAGGGGGTGGGAGTGTGTCCTTCCCTTTGGTTCATTAATTATAAAGAATCTGTCCAGATCCTCAGTGGGAAATAGTGTATCAGTCCATCTGGTTCAATTGTTGGAGTTCGTCCAGCTCATGGGATTAATATCTGCAAGTCTAGCCTAGAAAAGGAAAGACATTTGTCTCAGTCCTCAAAAATTCGTTCAACTAGAAAGATGGCAGACAGTGCTCTATCTGGTGCAACAAACTCTAGCAATCTGTTCCCATGGTCCTAGAACATTAGTTTGACTAATTGTCAATATTTCTTTTGTACACCTATCCACTGTGTTATTTATGAATTTTTAGATCTAGTCTCTCTTAGATCTCTTCTCTTAGAGCATCCAAGACAGGTCTGAGAACCGTGAAGAAAACCTTGTCCATAGCTTACTTTGTATGCTGATGCCAATTGAATTCGTAACTCAATTTGTTGTCAAATTGAATCCATACCTTATTAGATTTTCATAGGGTGGATGGATGCCATATGAACCTCTTCCTACTGCATTTTGCTTAGAAAATTATACCATTTGAAAATTAAAAAGAAAGTATACCAGATCCTGGCTTAAGTTGATAGAGTTTTGCACTATTTTGCTCCCATTTGAAAATTAATTTGTCTCTTTTTTATGATTGTTTATCTTGATTTTCCTCTTTGATGATGTGTTTTGTCGTAGGATGTTCATACTGAGCTTATACAGTACAGAAGGGCACATATGATTAAACAAAGGATTATTCATGAAGAGCTTGTGGTTAATTCTCAATTGCGAAGGAGGAATGGTTCGTGCCCCATTATGCCCGAAGAGGTGAGATTGCTGGATATAGCTCATGGAACATACGAGAATGTCAGAAGGACATTGCACATTATTCTTTTTGTTGGTGGTAACTTGTTATTTATTGTAATTGCTCTTCACGTTTCAGTTTGGAATGTGCTCTGCTAAAATATGAAACTGAAATTTGATTCTGAACACTTCAGGAATGATGACTTTTGCTATTGATTCCCAGCCTTGTTAACGCCTGGTTATCAATCTTTTGTTACATGACTGACTTCTTTCTGGGTATCTGCTTTAAGTAATTTTACGAGCACTGCCGATTTTTAATTGTTGTCCTGTTGGAATGAAAATAACTGTCCAATGAAGCCTTCAAATTTCTCATGGCTTTCATCCATCACGATGGATGCATTTGAACACATATGTTCTCTCAAACTTGGCTCCTGATTTTGCTGGTGTTCATGCAGGTTGGGCTTCTGCTTCGAGCTATGGGTTATTCTCCTGATACAGTTGTTTATGTGGCTGGTGCGGAAACATTTGGGGGACAGCGTGTTCTGATCCCCCTACGTGCCCTGTTTTCAAATTTAGTTGATCGAACTTCTTTGTGCAGCAGAAAGGAGTTAGCAAACTTAATTGGCCCTGAAATGCCCTTATCATCAGACACACAGTGGTCTTCACCTGTTAAAAGTGAGAAACAACTTGTGGATGACTGGAAAAAGGCTGGTCAACGGCCTCGACCTTTGCCCCCGCCTCCTGCACGGCCCATCTATTGGCACGAGAAGGAAGGTTGGTATGGTTGGGTTGCTGAATCTGATAATGAGCCAAATCCTTCTCCTAGCGACTTGAGAATGAAGGCCCACAGGTTATTGTGGGATGCTGTTGACTATATTGTATCAGTAGAAGCGGATGCATTCTTCCCTGGTTATGACAATGATGGAAGTGGGTGGCCGGATTTCTCTAGTTTAGTCATGGGGCATAGGCTATATCAAATGGCTGCTGGTAGAACATACCGCCCAAACAGGTAGGGACGATTTTCTTGCCATTTTTCCCATTTTCATGAAAGCTATTAGCATGTGAACTCATTGAAAATTTGTTTTTAAATGTATGCTTGGAAATTTCAAATCGTTGTTTAAAAAAGTTGCCCTCTATGAGTCTTCTTAATTAAAGCTAATGAGCCTTTACTGTCTTAGGATTATGAGAAGCAAAATTGATGAGCCTTCTGTTACTCTTATGATTCTTGCCATGTGATGGACCTTGTAAATGTGAGAGAGCTCACAAGGATTATGATAATTATTTGCAGGGAAATTCTCATCAATCTTCTCGACAATATTCGAGAGCATGTATACTTCCCAAACCGCAATTGGACTACAGCTGTGCGTGATCATCTTGATAGAAGTTTGGGCAAGGATGGCATCATTATGAAGTCCAAATTTTCGAAGCCTATGTCATTTCTAGCTCATCCATCGCCAGAATGTTCTTGTAAAAATCCCAGATCAGTTGAAATTTTGAATCCTGTGAAACTGAGCTCTGGAGAAATTGTATATGGAGGTGAGGACGAATGTCCTGAGTGGATGCAACGTAGCCTAGAAAAGGCTTCTTCCAAGACAACCTTAGTGGAAGATGATGGTGTTGACGATAATGAACTAGTGGAAAGCAATGAAAATATGCCTGAAACTGATGCTGGTCAAGGCGGGGAATCTGAGCAAGATGATGAGATGGATCCAGATGATTAGTTTGAACGTACAGGTCAACTTTAACTTGAGGTGGATGAGTTTCTGGTAGGTATCGAACAGTTGTATCAGAGGAAAAGTAGAACTTGGAAACTTTTCTCCGTTGTGTTTTCAGAGGATGTGGGTGGAGAGCCAATTCTGACACCGTCAATTAAAGCCAGCATGGGTCAATATCTTTGATGACAACCTCGTTTGTCATGAATTCAGGATGCGGTGAGCGTGATGGAAGATCCCCAAGGAAGTTGATATTCAATCAGTTCTCTGTTTCTTTCTGCTTCCGAGTAAATTTCAAGTGCCTTTTGGCTACTGCCGACACTGGTGGTTTTCCTGGCCCCGTTTTCCCATGCTGCCTGTTTGTTGGTTCTGGGCGAGGTTCAATTTTGTTGAACTATCAAGTCAGTTCCACCGCCGGAAATATATTTACGAGGATATACCAACAGTCCGATATACAAGCTTCTGCTCATGGAATTCTTTTGTAGTTATAAGTAATTTACCAGTGTAATTTCATAATTAACTGCCTGTTTATACTTTGATTGATTCATTTTAATTATTTTATAGCATAAAATGAGAGATGCTCTTGATTAATCTTGAAGCAGGATGGTGTGAAATCTAGATGGCCTCGGTGTCATCTAGCTTTACTTTGTGAATTTTTCTGCATCCTGACCAATTTTGGGCTGACAGAGACGTATGTAGTAGAACGAGGATGGATGATGTCAGGAACTCAGCTCGAATTCAGATTTCTGTTTTCCCGGTTGCACTGTAAGTCTAGCAGGAGTCCCCGACACTCTACAGAACAGCCCATAAGATTTTCGCATCATACCGCTCCTCATTTAATTCGTTTAAAATAGTGAGTTCCTTTTCCTTTTTAAAGAATCTCTCTCTTCTTCTGCACCGTCGTAATTAATTAGTGATTGACTCTCGTGTATATGGTCTTCCAGCTTTGCAGGTACTATGTCGCAAGTGGCCTGGGAGCAGGTGATTTTTCATGCCTAACATTAACAGCTTCGACTGCACATTCCACTTGTAGCGGGCAGCTTGGAACTATACCTTTTAAAAGCTGCTGTACCATATTGCATGCAGACCTCGATATCCTCGCCTTTGGTCTGGGATCGATAGTAGCAAAATCTTCGCTCGAGCAAAGCTCGCTATTATGCATACTCTAATATACAATAATGGCAGGGTCCTAACTTATTGAGAATAGCTTTGGAAAAATAAATTAATTACATCAAATAATATCAAATATATATATGTGTACGCATATAATGCCTTACATACATTATATGCGGATCTATATATCTGCGTACAATGTCCGATGCTTATTAATAATTAGAGTGAGTAGCATCATATTATAAGGTATGCTAATTGCAGAACAAAATGGTTAAGAACTGGCCGTCCGTATAGATATAAAATTAGAAAGAAAAACTATGTTGAAGCATTGTTGTTTCGTATTGGATATTGATCCGTAAATTCAAGCTGTGCTTGCTAATAGTAAAGTCGTCGGACGTGTTGGTGGTAACTTGAATATTGGATGGAATCTTATCAGATAGAAGGAAGGCAGGTGTGGGAAAGCCGCTGTCCTCAAATAGTAAAGAAAAGAAGAAAGTGATCTATCGAGCACTTATTGTAGTAATAGATTAGATAGAATCAAGTACATTATATATATAATCAAATATATATGAAGAGGGAGGAAGAAGGAACTTCAAGGAAGACAGGGCGGAAGAGTATCACATGGGGTTGCTCCAGCCTCTATGATTCACTCCTACTTGTCTCCATCGCCGCGCAGATGCCAACAAAACCTTTAATTTATACAGACATAATGTTACTGCAAATCTTGGGGGTACAAGTCTTGGGGATCCACTTGTACCTCATCTTCAATCTCTGCATGCGCTGATCACGAAACAAACAGCTCCTTTTCCAGGTCTCATCCGGGACACACATGTGTTCCCTCAATATATGGTCATCACTATCTCCCTAACTACCTTCTGATCATCCCAAACTCCACACATGCACTATCATTTAGCAATTTGTATTAATTAACAAGCAAATGATCGGTGATCACCTTGACTAATTATATATAAATGTATATCCTGATTAATTTCCCATCAAGCTCGGCAATCCTTAATTTGCGCTCTATATATCTGCAGAGGACCGGGATAGGAATATAAGGATACCGGCAACCAGGGCTTGGCAGTAATGTATATGTAGGCGTTGCAGATGAGTCATAAATGAGTACTAGATGGCCTCATTTTTCATGATTTAGCAGTTACTACTTTAGTAACAGTGGCGAGTCATCCCACGAAAGCAAACAGTCTAGATTCCTGACAAAAGACCCAAATATATAAATCATGCATGTGGCTCGGAACTGGCGGTGTGGTCAGGTTCGGAGCACTGGGCCATGATTTATGGGATGGGCAACACATGAACTGCGAAGACGTGGGCTTATCAAGTCCACATGTTTTGGTCGATCGGTTAAGCCAATTTGTCTTATTGCTCCTCAACCGGGGAGCATTGCCCATTGAGAGATAAGGCCAACCCCAGCTTATTCAATTACCCGATTAATGCTTGCCGTCCCCACTCCCAATGACTCACAACCTTATCTCCCTCCTATCTCTTATTTCAATTCAATCCATTCAATCACGACCTTTTTTATATAAAATAAAAAAGAAAGAGAAAAAGCTTTCATAAATAAGTGATGCGTGCATGCAGGAATTTTTAATGTCATTATGACGGGTTGCGAAATGATCTGAAGTCGGTTCCATCCCCGTAACTCAATCAAACTCTGCACGTACATTACTGGCTACGACCATCAGTCACTCAAAAGCTTAGATACGTAGCTAAAAGTGGCTACAACAGCGAGCTACTATTTCTCACAGTCATAATTAATTTCCTTCGTATCCCCCCACCAGCTGAAATCCATTGCGAGGCTCGATCGGATGATTCAATTAATTTATGTTCACCATCCTTGCATATGAAATCGAATGTTTCATACTTGTCAATTATTAGAGTTCGCCGTCGGAGTGACAGCTACCTAGCTACCTCACGTACAACTGGCGCTACGAATATTTGAAGAAGATAACTAGTATATACTTGTGCATGCTTGTGTATACGCACGATTACTAATATAGAAAAAATACACATACATATTATTGGGCACCGGACGGCCAGTACATACACACAACTATATACGAAGAATATTGTCACCGTGGTATTGGGAGGTATATTTGAAACTGTTGCATGCACGGGGGCTACATGATTGAATATTTACTATTCCTCTCATTAAAAAAAAGAAAAAAGAAAAAAAGAAAAAGGAGTAGAGATCGCCTCATGCTAAGAGGGGAGCTACAAAATCCAAAGAAATGGGGTAACGCCTCACGTACGCGCCTACTGAAACGATCGAAACCAGATGATGCACATTGCAAGTGTAGCGTGCGGTAAATGAGCGGTCCAATTAAATTCAACCACCACCTCCTTCTTTCGTTTTTTTTCCCCTATTTTTCGCCCAAGCACCCGTCTTCTTCAATACATCAATCAACCCACGATATGATCACCCTTTCATAGGGAGCGAAATTTCCTTCGGTGGGAGCCGATTTACGTAGTGAAATTTCTTTCTTTTTTTAATAAACTTCCTTTCTCTTATTATTATTATTATTATTATTATTATTATTATTATTATTCATCCCTAACTACCTATTCTCCCTGATACCTAAAGAGTAAAAACCCGAGTATATCCCATGAAGTAAAAATGTACCATTTTTGGCTGAAGAAGCGGTCAAATCGCGAAGAACCAACAATGATTAGGAGTTAAATAGCAAGCGGTGGTGGCCGTCTTGTGATATGCCAAAATCAGAGGCCCCAGCTCGGATGAGAGATGTGACACATGTAACAGAACTAAGAAGCCTCCCTTCTCTGCATCAATCAGCCCTCACGACAAATCTGAATCTGGTAACAGCTATATATATATATATATAAATATAAAGGTGGTGGTGCTCACTGGTGCAGTCGATCGTAGTATGTTCTTATTTAAAAGCTAGCTTTAGCTGCTGGAACCGGAGGTGGTGATCGAGTGGTAAGTGCATGTACAGCCATATACATATGTGCTAGAAATCATCGTCCACGTCTGTGCAGTTGAGAGCTAATTACTACTACTACTTATTAACTTGATCAAATTATTTGGTGAGCGATCGAGGAAGAATGAGAAGTATTACTGGCGGCGGTGGTGGTAGATCAGCTGCAGGACTGCTGCTCCTGCAGCTGCTGGAAGCACTAGTACTGGTACCATTGCTTCTGGGAGTCGGCGGGGCAGAGGCATGCCCGCCGTCGGACAGGGCAGCTTTGCTGGCCTTCCGGTCATCCTTGCAAGAGCCGTACCTGGGCATCTTCAACTCCTGGAAAGGTGCCGACTGCTGCCATGGCTGGTACGGCGTGAGCTGCGATCCCACCCTCCACAGGGTCGCCGACATTAACCTCCGGGGCGAGTCGGAGGACCCCATCTTCGAGCGCGCCCACCGCACCGGCCTCATGTCGGGGACCATTTCGCCGGCCGTCTGCCGCCTCACCCGCCTCTCCACCCTCATCATCGCCGACTGGAAGAACATCTCCGGTCCCATCCCGCCCTGCATCCCGGCCTCCTCCCCTTCCTCCGGGTCTTCGACCTCGTCGGCAACCGGCTGTCCGGCCCCATCCCCCGCGACATCGGCCGCCTCCGCCACCTCACCGTCCTCAACGTCGCCGACAACCACATATCCGGTGGCATCCCGCCCTCCCTAGCCGCCCTCCCCGCCCTCATGCACCTCGACCTCAGCCGAAACTTCATCTCTGGGCCCATCCCCTCCGCCTTCGGCCGCCTCCGCATGCTCAGCCGGGCTCTCCTGGCCCGGAACCGCATCTCAGGCGCCATCCCGGAGTCGATCGGGGGCATGTACCGGCTGGCTGACCTGGACCTGTCGATGAACCGCATGTCGGGGGTGATACCGGAGTCGCTGGGGAGGATGCCGGTGCTGTCGTCGCTGTACCTCGACGGGAACGCGCTGACCGGGCAGCTGCCGTGGTCGCTGCTGGCCAGCTCCGGCCTGAGCATCCTCAACCTGAGCAAGAACGCGTTGGAAGGGAGGATCCCGAACTCGTTCGGCCCCCGGTCCTACATCATGATCCTGGACATGGCCTACAACCGGCTATCCGGACCCATCCCCAAGTCCATCACCTCCGCCGCCTACGTCGGCCATCTCGACGTCAGCCACAACCACCTCTGTGGCCGCATCCCCGCCGGCCCCCCTTCGACCACCTCGACGCCGCCTCCTTCGTCGCCAACGACTGCCTCTGCGGCTTTCCCCTCCCAACCTCATGCTCCTAATTCATAATTCACTTCATCTTCTCTCCCAATATTTATATTTAGGCGCTAATTAATTACCTTAATTGCTTGTTTTATTGTGTTTTGTTTGCTTGTTTCTTTCTTTCTGCTCTGCGCGTTTCCGTGATATATATATATACATGATGCTACTGCCGACGTCGAGGAGATCATCAGCCCCACTACGTAACTTGAGACAGTCATTTGTTTTAATTTTTTGGCTGGTTTTGACTTCAAGTGTGAAGTTGTTATCATATATATTATTATCATACACGAAGGGGGGGGAAGTTAATATTTGAGTAGTTTTTATTATTATACATGTAATGTACATGCTGCTGCAAATGCGCGCGAGGACGTATATACCGCACAAAGCAATTAATGGTGCAATCTATGTAACTCCTTCCATTTGATGATAATATTCAAATGCTGTTATGAGAGAAGTAAGCTTTTCTTTTAGGGTCGCCCGTCGGGGTCTCACATATTGCAATGGAAAACATAATAGTTGGAGCTTATCATCCGGACGTCGTTAATTGTATATATCCGGTCCTGAATTTGTTATTTTCATCATCAGCGGCCACTGTTACATTGATCTGCAACCGTGGGGTTAGTTGCCCACTTAATATCATCTAGGGGTATAAATGAGCCAAATAAAATTATTTTTTAATTTGACATAATTTTTGATAAATATATTTTAAGTTATTCGAAAGTTTGATAAATATGTTTTAAGTTGTTTGAAAGTTTAATAAATTTTGATGTATTATGGATTGAGTTAAATTTATTTAAAATTTATAGTATTTGAATTTGATTTATGTTTAGGTCGTTATCTTTTTAAGTAGAATAAATATTTATATTTAATTTATATAAAATTAAAAAAATTTTAACATTATATAAATTTAATTTGACCTTAATATGATTGACGAGCTAAGTTCAGTTGAATCGAGCTAAATTGAGTCGAGTATTTTTTTGAGTTTGAACTCTTTAATTTAAATTCTGTTCGTTGTTCAACGAGTTATTTATTTTGAGTAAAATATTTTTTAAGTATAAAATTAAAAAACATGAGTTCAAGTTGAATTAAGTCAAATGTAAAATATTTGTGAACAAATTTGACTTATTTATACCCCTAATATCATCCACTAGTGATTAGTTGACGTCTGAACCCAAGGCCGCCTTTAATTAGGACGTAACTCATGTTTTATATATGTTGCTATCTAGAATTACACTAATAAATGCATATTATAAACAAGCATCACACTAATATATAAAAAGTAGAGGAAGAACAATTACAGAACGACCAAGTAATTGGATCACCCACAGATAATAATATAAAACATCATAACAAAACTCGGAGAATTTTACCTCTTTATATATGGTTATCGTGTTTGGGTACCCATTTGCACATGCTCGTCTTTCAACGTTGTCTGCAAAGTTCAAGTGAAGCATTGGCAATTCAAAATCGAATTCATCAGAAGACCAGCTTTGTACACAAGAGGAGCTGAGCAAGATTTAAAACATTTTTTTAAAAAAGAAGACAGATTTTCAGAAAAAAGTAAAAACAACACCACAAGGCATATATATAAAATATATTAAGCAATTTATGGCTCCTAAGTAAAGTCCAGTAGATGATTGTTCCCAAGTTGATAACGTAATGAGAGAAACGGTTATGGTAAGACAATTTCTGACTTGGCTTAATAGGATGTCAGTCTTTTATTCAGAAGGATAGTAAAATGGATTAATGCAGATCAATTATACACTATTCATAATAAAACAACGTCAGCTGGTCGTTCAAGTTGACGTTCCTTTCTCTCGTGTTCTCATCATTTACAGTGACCCCGACCACGCACAGCAGGCCAGGTAAAAGCATCGTTCACCTTGTTTAATAATTATGTTAATACAGCAACTTGAATATGTAATAAAAGGCCAAGTTGTGTATGATTCAGCTTGAGCTCCGCGGACTCAACCAGACTTGGGTAAGCTCAACTCAGCTACAACTTCTAATTGTCTAGAAGGCTTATGAATAAAGAAAACTACAAATGTGTCCATTCAAACTTTATACTCATCTCATGCCAACTTAATGAAAACATATACAAGTCAAAGAAGATTTCAATTGAACCTCATTAAGATATATAAATTTTAAATGTTCTCTTCCGATAGGCTTAAGATTTTAGGTGAAGAAGTAATTTGATATGGTAAGACTCAAAGGGACCAAATCAGATCCCACCAAGAAGAAGAAGGAGGAGGAGGAGGAGGAGGAGGAAGAGGAGAAGAGGGAAAGAAGAAAAATAAATAAATAATAGTGCTAGGGCCCATTTTGGTCCTTGTTGGTTCATGTGCAAAAACCCAAATTCAAAAGAATAATCTCTGTTTGTTTGAGAGTGTTCAATAACCTTGCTATTCACAAGCTTCTTTTGCACATCAAGTTGGATTCCATGTTTAGTTGAAGCTACCACGATAAAGTCATTATCATCATCATCATCGTCACACCTTATCCCATGGATCAATAACATAGATTTCATTTTTTGGTTCCAAAAAAGCATTGTTTTTGCAACCACTGATTTACAACTTTCGCATTTGAAGTGATGGACAAAACCAAAAAGATACAAGGGGAGGAGTTTTGATGCCCATCCAGTTGCAAGTTGCAACTGTTGAAAAGGTGGAAATAAGATGAAGCATCAACATCCACTTCAACATCTACATTTCTGTAAAGTGTTTTGGACAAGCATTATGAGATGGTTGTGATATGAGGTGTTTTAACTGACATTTTTCGAAAACATTAATTGAAAAATTTTGTAAAACCTAAGAAATGGAGCATTGAGCAACTAAAACATCCTTGTAACAAAACTGACATTGCTGAAATAGGATTTCTTAAGTTATAGGGGGAAAGATTAGATCAACAAGAGTTTAAGTAGATCTGTTGAGGAGGCCCGGTTATGCATGAAGTAGAGTTGTGTTAATAGCCCATCAATTATTGCATCGAGGAGCAATTTGTAAGGGGAGAACCGATCAGGAATGGTGATGGCTCATGTTTGTTAAAGAAAATAGTGAGGATAGATGTCATTATTTTCAGTGTCGAACAAATAAAACTGAATGATTATTAATGACATAAATGCATAAGAAACTATTATCGTAGTGCATACCTTGTTTATGCTTGTGTCCATTGACCATTTCAAGTCCTGCATCCCTGGAAAAGACATGAAAGATTTGCCCAGACAGGTTTTGTTAATTACAAGCACTTGTAATAATAATACGCCAATAATTCCCGACAGACAAAAGAAATTGCGACGGAGCAATAGGAGAGGTGTAAGCATTTACCAACCTGTGGGAAGCTAAAACCACGGCCAGCTGTTGAGGTTGAAGGGAGGAAGACCGCGGCCCGAGCACTGAGAGAGAGAACACAAATCAGACAAAATTGAAAATGAAAAGGGAATTGAAGGAGGGAGAGCAATTATTAATAACCAACCAACCAAGTACAAACCAACCATGGGGGGAAGGGGAAAGAGGTGGCGGTGGAGGAGGATCGGGGAGGTGGGATGCGATGGGGGAGGAGGGAGGTGGAGAGGATGCGATGGTAGGAGGAGAGATGGGAATGGAGGTGGGCATGGCCGACGCCGTTGCGACGGAACATCCCCTTCCACTCCCTCCCCACCTCTTCCATTTTTTTTATTTACTCCCTTAATTTTTCGTTTCTTCTTTCTCTTTTGCTTTTTCGCTGTGTTACTTCCTTCCTCCCGATCCCGACGAGGGTGGGCGTGGTCGCGGGACATCGGATAAGTCCTCCATTTAACCTCGGTCAAAAACTCGATTTATCATGGTCAAAATTCTTTCATCAAAATTTAGTCAATATTATAAGAAAATTTTTTTATCTTATATTTATTTTATTATTTAATTTTTTTCTCACAACCAACTAATATCTTATTTATATTATCGTTAATTCTTTTATTTTTCTTCTTTAAGTTGTGATTCATGCCATGTCAGATGAGCAAGATATGGGGATTTCTCTCGTGTTAATTAGTATAAAAATTAAAATCATTTATTTTAAAAAATTGAATAAATAAATATTATATTATAATGAGAAAATTCAAAAAAATAAGATTAATATGAAAATCTATAGATAGATGTGTGTCAAACAAGCCTTATGTTAGAATTAAAAGTTTATCAATTATTCATTTTATTGGATGCCTAAGTAAAAGATTATAAGGAGTAAATAAGTTGACAATGAAATGTTCATCAAAGGAACTAATACAAACTAATTTAAAAAATTATTTAGATGAACCAACTATTCTTTTTGTAGATATAGTAGATATCACTGTAGAAATTAAACATATTAAAATATCTTAATTTGAGAAAAATGTCTTAATATGTTTTAATTATTTTTATGTCAATCATTTTTTTCGAATTAGCATTTAGTATTGGAGAATAAATAATTGACTTAACTAAGAATAGTTTGAGTCCAAAAAACTTAAATCTTTGATACGTGTCTTAAAATTGCTTAAGGATTTAATATGGAGGTAATTCATATTTTATATCCATGTATATTTTTTTATATTTTTTAATATATGTTCTTCTCTTACTAGTATATTTTTTACTTGTAGAGAAACAAATAAAAGCATCATCAAATTTGTTTAAAACAATGAATATTAAAGAATGAGAAGATATTGATTATTGTGTCAATAATAAGTATGTGAAAATGTTATATTTAGTTTTTAATCTTCTAATATTTGTAAAATATTTCTATAAATAATTAACTTTTTGTATATTTTTTTATGTAAGTAACTATATTGGATGAAGAATTAACTACTAAAATATTTTATCTTTGAAGTACATGCAATATTGATTACATTTTGATGTCAAAGATTATTTTAAAACTTCTATAGATTGATTATCTTTTATTTAACTTGGAAATATATATGAGCTAAATTTTGAAATTGAGGGCATTATAACTATATAGTAAGTTGTTCGATATTATTGTTGATTTGAATGTAGTGTTCTAAAATTTTAAATATGAGGATGACTTTTATTTTGTTTCTATGTAAGTCATTTTGGGTTATTTTAGATATTAAATATCAATTTTATGTATAAACTCAATTAATTTTAATGTATATCATGATTTAAAATTTTCATAGAACATAATATTAACTTCACAAATATTAGAGATATTATGTTATTAATATAAAATATCAGACACTCGGTCGATCATTCGGTTGGAAAAAGAAACGTCCATAATTAATTTATTTTTATTCAATTAAATTTGGTTGGACATGGTTCGGACTTTGGTCGGACATGGTAATTCGGACGTCTGCATCCGCCCTTACTCATGACTGCACACCCACCCCCACAATTGAAAGTTTCAAACCACCCACCCCCCCTCCCTCCCCCCGCGACATCATCCTTCCTTCCTGTCTCCAATTATTGACAAGGGTGACGATGATTACGATGGATAATAATAATAATAATAATATTATTATTATTATTATATTTTATGACTTTTTTTTTAGAGAGAATCTTAATGACCTATTAATTCCCTTCACATAAATAAAATGATCGACATTTGAATGCTCAAATTACCCGGCCAGCCAGCCACCCACAATGACTTAATGGCATCCATTCGGCTACTTTGTTAATTATTACAGGTGGCTTGATCTCTCCCTGATGGCTTATCCAACCCTTACGCTTAAGGCGGCAATCACGTCTTTGAGAATACATTTCAAACCTCAGTTACAACCACATATAGCTTCAAATTCAACACTAAGCCTGCCTCAGAGTCTCGATCTCCGTCGCTTTAATTTATAACCAAACTATTGAGCAAATTTTTATTTTTTTATTTAAAAAAATATGGTTTATGCCGGATGCGAAGGAGGCCGCAGCATGACCATCCACCGCATTGAATGGTAACTAAGCTTTACAAGGACTCTAAAAAGACTCTTTTCATGTAAAATGTTCATTACAAGATCAAGTCCGTCACATGATGGTAACTGACAATCACAATTAGGGCAAAGACAGCGGGAAAAACCTTGTTTTTTTTTTGGTAAAAGAAAAGAAAAATTGTAGTCATCAACGATGTAATGAACCATTACTTAACGATTGAATTCTTTTCGTCGCACAAATTGACAAGTGTACGAGAAGGATGAGAGATGTACGAAGAATTGGTTAGGCAAAAATGTCCTCTGTCACAAATTCATATTGGTCACAAGAGGCTGGTGCAGACCGAAGCTGCTCATAGTTAAGTTGCCTAGCTGCTTCGTATAGGGCTATACCAACACTAACCGAAAGATTGAGGCACCGAACATAAGTCTCTACCATGGGAATCCGAATTGTACCCCCACCAATTGATTGTTGCTTGCAGTCAAGCAAAGTTTCAGCCGGCAGTCCGCATGTTTCGGAACCAAACACAAGCCAATCTCCTCGCTTGTACGAGAAGTCCTGTTGCTCCACACAGCAAACAACCGATTCTTTGTCAGGCCTCTAGTGTCAATGCTCACGATTGCACTTGAGAATCACGAAGAAGTAAAAATTTCAAATTCATCGAGAAAAAAGGTCTTAGAGGGTCACCGAGTGCACAATTTTTCCTCGTTTTGTGAACGCCAGCAATCGCTTCTCACCCTTCTGCACGAAACGCCAAAAGAAGTTAAACAAGGCGAGCAGGGGAATGCATTAGCTTCTTTATATATTGAACGAGATTTTGGGCAGGGAATACCTGTTGCCGGAAATAATCAATGAAATGGGTCCATGAAGAATGAACCTTCACAACAACATATCTAATAGTTCGTCAATCAAGGAAAACATGGAAGCTTGACTGATTGAAAAATTAGCTAGATAGATATAACCAAGCATGCTTTACTGGTGACACTTGAAGATTACAAAACTGAGGTATTACAAACTCATCATTAAAAAAGACGAGATATACACATATGTAACCATGGATACGGCCAGTAATCCAAACCTGCACGCCGCAGTTTATTATCATCAACCTCGAAACCCAGTGGCTGGCAGAAAAAGGGGAGCCGTGCGCCCCAACAATTTAATTTCATTAGTTGAGCATGGTGGTGGATATTGGAATCGAAGTTTTCGAAGCAACAACATATACTATTACATATATATAGAGAGAGAGAGAGAGAGAGACTATTAATTAATTATATATTATAGACTAAAGGAAAGAAGCAAAATGATAAAACACCTACCCCCACGAGATGAAGACCAACGGCTGAAGCCGCACAAGTGCGAGCAATAGATCCAGTGTTTCCAGGAATCTGTCAAACAGGGATTGGTCATAGCAAGAAAAGAAACAAGTTAGTTGATGACAATCACGGAGAGGGGGAGTGGAACCAGAAATTGAAACCTATATATGTGGGAGGGAGCTAACTCAGCCGAGAGAGGATCACCTCAGTACCTGTGGGGAAACTAGGACAACTTGAAGAATTTTGTCGGGGGAGGGCTGATTTGGGGATGGACTGGCTGCGGCATTAACAACGTATCTACCTGCCAGAAAAACAAGCGAGGGCGACCGTAAAAATAAAAGTGAAGGGGCATGAGGACGGCAATTTGATTGGGAGTAGACAAAACTTACACGAGGAGGAGGAGGAATGTAAGCTAGGAGGGGGGAAAGGATGCCGGCGGTGGTGCGTGGTCGACGGCGAATAGAGGGTGGCCAATAGAAGGGACGCAGCCGCAACGCACCCGACTCCATTTTTTATCACAACAACCCCACCGCCGGCGCTTGGATTTAGACCCGGGCCTAAACGACACTCCCCCTTTCGCTTCTATTCCATTTGCTTATATTTTTCTTCTATCCCCCTTCCTTATGCTTGCAGCTGGCTGGCTTCCCTACTCCTTAATTTCCTTCCTTGGGAGAGCAAAACGGATTACGAGAGCCCCTTATCATTTTTTATTATCCCCAAAGTAACGAAGTCCCCTTATTAAATACACAAAAATACATACTTTTTTTGTGTGTGAAAGATCATAATATATACTTCTAGTTGCCGCATCTCATTAGCATCCAAAGTCGTCACATTTTCACAACCTTTAGTTAGAAAAAATAGATAAAGTGAAAATCATCATCCGTGACAATTGAGATGCAGCCGTTTGTCTCCATCAAATGCTCGCCATGGTGCCCGAATTTGACAACATATCAATTACGTGAACCCCAACCAAGCTATAACATATTTGTGAAAAATACACATCTAAGCTAAAAAGCATAAAATGCACGCCAAAAAAATGTCATCCATGATCATGTTATTTGACAGCATATCAATTACATGAACCCCACACAAGCTATAACATAGCTTTGAAAAAATAAACCAGGCTAAAACGGATGAAAACACAAACACATACGTACTAGATTTTTCATCTTCTACATCAATCCTTAGAGATCGTCCGATGGCCAGATAATCCATCATAAATGACCAGTCAAATTTATTGGGAGATAAATCTCTGATTTGTCTTTAGATTTTACGGTCAGATCAGAATTATACTCATCAATTAATAGCAGCAGAATCAAAAGCTTCATTTGGGGCACCACCAGCTTGATAAAGCTCACTCTCCTCTCCTTCCTTTAAGATTAATCACAGATAGCTCTTTTTCAACATACTCTCCTGCAAAAATGGGCGGATAATCTTTTGAACTGGCGGAGTCAGAGAAGTGTCCAAGGGGCTTCAATATGGCATCCGAAGCAATGTGAGCAAACAGCTGCAACAATATTTACATAAAATTTTGAAGAATCGCAAAAAAGAAAGAAAACTGGAACTTGGACAGTTTAATCTCCAGAAATAACTGCAAGAGATATTGTTAATCAAAGACCGTTGAGGAAACTCTCCACAAACTCCTATTCTGCTTCTGAGCTAATTGCATAGCCTCAGTTGTTCTGTTCGTCACAACAACTTCATGCATGCCAGCTAAACAATCTCCCCCAGTTAGCCATTCAAGCTGAACAATGGAAGGGAAAAATTTTGTTTGTCAAGGACTCAAAGTTTCCTTCAATGCCCATAAAAAACTTTTGAAAGTTTTCAACTTCCTATTAGACACAATATCTTTAAAAAAAAAATAGATGGCTCAGCTAGGCGTTCAATTGCCAATATAACCTTAATTGTTCATTTGCCATTCACATAATAAACGAAGGCAAACATAATTTGTTATCCTTGTCTTGATCAACCAGAATAACCAATACACTCAACAAGCAGAAGCTTTTAGTTTTTAATCTTACAAGCAACTTAATAAATGAAACTAAAAGTTACCCTCTCGAGGAAGCAATAAGAATAAATGTGATTGAGATGAGATACCAAATTCGATACGATCAATCTTCTAAACTAAAATTATTTCTTTGTAAGAATAGGTTGTTGATCATCCTTCACAAATATGCTGGATTCTGAGTGTTATTTTCAAATTTTAATCAAGCAGGCACCTAATTTTTTAACTTAAAATCTGGGTAAAATTCTATAATGAGGCTTCTTTGGAATTATGATGCTCATGAATATCCAACTTGAAATTCCCGGTGTGCTCATGAATAAGTATGCATTTTCATCAATACCGACCCTTAAGTATGAATGGATTTCATGGACCACCCCGCAAATCAAGGCATGAGACTAATGGAAAGGAAAATACTGGATGATTTGCTATACCCTATAGTTAACTATGTTTCAGTAGTTTTATGCCATTTAGAAACTATTAATGCCCTGTTGACATGAAAATGCAGCATGGTTTTTCCTAGTTTGATTTGTTTAAGATGTGACGCTCATTTCTTGGACTGCATGTCATGTGTTGTTGAACTGTTTAGGCCGTACATTGAAATAAAAAAAAGGGTCTTACTTCTTTTCCAGTTTGGATAAGAAGGCATCCCACCGGAACTTTTACTTCTATTTTTTGTCCATTTCTTAACCAAATATTTAGGCCAGGGAATCTGCTCCTTCCATGTATCGTCAAGAAGTTCAAATCATAATGGTAGCCAGCAAAAACTGTTCCTTCATGTCCATATTGTTCGAGGTCACTTCCTGTAGGAGCTAACAAATGAGGACCCTGACATTATACAAACAAAAGAAATGAATATTAAATATATAAAATTTGATTCACACCTCAACAGTATTGTAAGACTAAAAGTAAATGCTTCCTGCTGTCTAGACAGAATTAGGGCGTCAGGAGATAAATCCTCAATGTACTTAATCTGGTCTTAATTTGACACAAGGAAAAAGCGCGCAACTGTAGCTCATTTTAAGTAAATGCTGCCGTTCATGTTTTAATTTAAGCGATAGAAAATCCATTTGATAAATCAACCAGCATGGCAATCACCTCAATATTATTAAAATAGAATTGACTACCTACTTGAACCAAAAGAAATGCAAGCATTTCCAGAGCAATTAATTTGAAATGAGTATATGGATGTGACGTATCATCTAGAGGTTAGTAAGAGATTATGATGATTGAAGCGGAAGAAGTCGGGGCAAAGAACATGAGGTACCATATTCATAAGCGATGTGAAAGCATCCTTCTCCAATCCAAACCCTATGGCTGCCATTTCAGCCACAGCCTGCACAGAATGATAATAACTCGCACATTCAAGTGTGAAATAGAATGAAGAATAAAAAGTAGAAATATTTCATGATCCTAATGATTGCTGCTTAGGATTAGAATGCAGCATGGGGAAGTAACATTCAAAAGCCCCAATTGATGGAAGGAAGGAAGGAAGTAAATGGATGGATGAAAGGCAAACAATGAAATATGAGCAAGAAGAGATAAGGTTATACCTCAACGGCAGAAATCATCTTGTAGCCCCAAGAGTCCATGTTTTCTGCCCACTCGGGGAATCCGTCGGGCACCACGGCCTCGGCGTTCAATTCCTGAAAACAAAAGGAAAGGCATTTTAGTGGAGACTAGAGGAGTAGTAGAGAGGACGAAACAAATAAATAAATAAAGTGTTTTTTAAAAAAAAATTTTTTTTGGGGAGAGTATCAGGATGGGAGGAAAATAGAAAACCTTAAAACGGGTGTTGGAAGGGCGGGGGCCGACCCTCCACATGTACCTCCACTTAGGGTCAGGGCCGATAGGCATCACTGGTTGTGTCTCCTTTGGCATACATGCTATCCGTTGCTGCATTCCCTCATCAACAAGGCTACGAGGAACCTCCACGCCTTCGGGGGTAACACCCACCTATATATGTATATATAGATTTCTTATTCTTCTTTTTGAGCATCAAACCAAAATCAAAGTACAAAAACAGCAATCACATTATTTATAATTTTTAAAGGAAGGGACGAAGAAGAAAAGATTAAAAAAGGAGGGGGCTTAATTCAGAGACCTGGTAATGGAGAGAAGGGCGTTCCTGGCAGCGTTTGAAGAGGGGAGATTGGTGGAAGTAGCGCTCCATCATGTCGAGGAAGCGATCGTTGTCGGCGGCGGAGCATCTTGGGTCGTGAACGAGGAGGGCACCCGTCTCCTTGAGGGTGCGGGCCACCTCGTGGCAGAGGCGGCGGAGGTGGGGATCATGGATATGGGTCAGGGATGATGGGAGGGGGCTTCGAGCATTCAGATATGGGGAGAGATCTATCACCGTCATCTCCATTTTAATTTTAAGTTTTTTTTTTGTTTACTCCTCCTCTTCTAATTTCTAGCTTCCGCCCCCCGCCGCCCGCCCGCCCGCCGCCGCCGCCTTCTTACTGACCGACGCGATAAATGCGGCGGGAGTAAACAATGGGCCTGTTTGTTCCCTGTTAATGCGTCAGGTCCGTTTTTCTTATTTTTTTAAAAATGTTAATAATATTTCTTAGTCATAATAAGAAAATTAATATTTTTATATTCTTATTTTATTTTTTTGACAAGTTATAGAAAAAATTAGATTTAGTTCACCATCTGTGAGTTGTGAACATAAGTATATATTTAATTTTTTTTATATAATATTTTTTTCCAGCATATATGTAATATCTATTTTAATGCGCATCTTGAGGGAGTCGGCATCTGTGTCTAGTAGGGATGTAACTTGTAAAGATAGATGACATATATGAAAGTTGCTTTTATTAAAAACAAAAAAGTTGTACCTAAATTTCATTATTATATAACATGGGTTTTTTTTTGGAAAGATATACTATATGTTCTGATGCGTACCTTGAAGGATTGGTTGTTTTAATTCTGATCTAAGGCTTTGTTCATTTTTCACCTCCTGCTTTTCTTTTCTTTTTTCTTTTTAGCTTGCCACATATACGCCCAGGCAATCTAATCCATCAACGGTGTAGTTAATTATTAGGGTTTTAAGGCAATAATTAACGCATTTTCTCTCTATTCTAGATCTTTGTGTTGCCGTTAATTCGGGCAATATATAAAAGAGTCCAGATTGCGTCCACCGGGGCAGAAAAATTTTCTATATAGATTGGCAGCAGCAATCCAAATGTTTATGCAAACAACACTACAAAGCATAAACTATTCCAATGTGAATTGAAGCTCATCATATACCAACATTGATAATATAGCTTCGAACAGATCAGGCACTATTGCACTTAATCAATCATTATTATTATATATTGGCTTGCCTGAGACAAATGTCACCGGTACTGGAGCTCTATACCGGCTATTTATGTACATTTTAAATAATTTATACGGCTTGTCCAACGGACTCAAGTTGTTAAAAGAATGTGAGGATAAATATCCAAAGTAGTATTTTGCCACATATTATATCCAATTAATCTACACACTCATTACCATATGTAAATAAACATGTTGGGCTGACTACTACTAAGTTCAACCAATATTCAGAGTTAGTGGCCTAATTCATTGCCCACATGAGATTCCATTCGTAAAAATCAAAATTCAATTTATATATATATATATATATATATATATATATATATATATAGAGAGAGAGAGAGAACCATATTTACACCACCAAACCAACGCCAATATTGAACTTATTGAGTACGTGCGTACGCGCGGAGAAGAGTGATTTAATGAGAATCAGACCCAGTTAGTAGAAATGGCAAAATTATGAAACCTGAAAGAGAGATCCCCGGCAGTATCACGAACAACCAGGCTCCCTGCGGGTTCATCATCAGCAAGGTGGTCTTGCGCCTGCCCAGTAGCAGTAGGATCAGAGTGTTGTTGGAGATAATGCGTAGTAGTAGGAGAGTGTTGGAGGGGCAGTTGCGGTCGAGCTGGTCTGGACATGGTTTGAGCAATATCGGATGCCAAAGAGCGATCCCACATGAAGAAGTGTAGAAGGATGGGCCTGAGCGCATGGCGGTGCAAGGACAGCTTGCGGCTTAATGAGATGGTGTCGTAGCAACGGACTGCACCTGACGGAGATACTAGCCATGGCAGCACCCTCTCGTTGGACAATCGTGAAATGACCAAAAGTTTTGAGGATTTCAGTGCCTCCTTGTAAACTTCCCTTAGCCCTGACCTTATTGCCGCACCGTCCTTGTCCGCATCATCAGCTACGGATGATACGTAGATAAAACCCTGTTCACAGCGCCACAGCCAAAGCCAAGGGATCTCTCATCAGGACTGTTAATTCAGAACACTAATTCGCAATACATCCATTATTATAAATAAATGCCATCAATGGAGAAGGGAATTAAATTGTTGTTATTAGGTAATAACGAACCTCTTCGGTGCGACTGATAGCAAAGCCGAGACGAGAGTCGCCTTCTCGTAGTTTGATCTCAATAACAACCTCCCCGCTATGGGAGCATACCAAAGACGAACAGCCCTCACCACACCAATATCCACTCCGTGGTAATCTTCGAACCCGTATAGGCTGGCATTGGCCAGATTCGAAAGATCGGAGAGAGAGCCGGTGTTGACGGTGGAGGAAGCCGTCTCTCCAGAGATCTGCTTACATTTATATATATATATATGCAATGATATTAATGTAAATAATCCAACACACATCATGTGCTAGAAATAGAAATTGAAGAGCAATTAATATACGATTATTTGTAAACTATATATATGTATATATTAACTACGTACTCGTATGTACCTTAGTGAGGAGGGCTTCGGTCTGGATGTTCATGAAGACGATGGGGACGCCGGAGGCCTGGGAGGCATTGAGCCAGGCGTTGGCGCGGGCAAGAGTATCGTCGAGGTCGTTGTAGCGGGTGGTAGCCTGGTCGGAGACCTTGGGGAGGAGGAGGAGAGAGAGGAAGGCGCTCGAGGTGGGCACTTGCAGCGTTTCCCTCATCTTCTTCTCCCAAGGGTACGACACATATCCGTCCTGCAGCTGCGCCCGGCTCAGCGCGCACACTACCCTCGAGCTCCTCGACCCTACCAATGCATGATGCACCCATATATATTCCATCATTACCGTACATACATATATATATATATATATGGCCAGAGCTCCTCCTAATTTGGCTGCCAAAATACGGCCAAGTCTGCCTTCTAATGCTGGATTTAACTGGCAGGCAAACTAATCTGGCCGCACGGCCAGATGCACCTTGCCAAACTTAGCCTACACGACCGGACCATCTACCGGGGCCGGGGTGGCCAAATCTGACTACTTGGCCTAGAGCAGTTGGTATTTTTTTGAAGTGTAATTTAATTTGAACCATTGTTGTAACTTTTTTTTAAAGTGTGATTTTTTTAAAGAACTGATTAAAGACGTCTTGTCTCACAGCTTGTTGTTTATTGCCTATTATGACTCCATAATACCCGAATACGTTTATTGATCATTGGGGTTTTTGAGAAACTAAACGTGGGTAGCCCAGCCCTCCGTCTACTTCCCGGTACTACTATACACGAGTCCTTATTTTTCGCACGTGATAATAATATAATATAATATAATCAGTATTTTGGAAGCTGAGAACCGCTGATTGGTGGAGCTCATAGACTAGTCCAATGTGGGGAGGAATCCCACTGGAAATTTGGAATCCATAATTAATAAATAACCCAACTGGTAATGGTGGTGACAACTCCACCACCCCGTTGACCGTGGACATGGAATTACTCTATGCTATGCATTAACAAAATCAGTGTGCGTTGGTCGACACAAAGTGACGGACTATTCTGAAAGGGCTGAGCAGCGGTTAATATCTACATATATGATTTAATTTCAACCTCCAAGTATTTTCACCCCAAACGAACCAAATTTTTATTGGTCATCAAAAGTCCTTTACGTATACATCTATATAATTTTTTTAACAAGTATACCTCTATATATATTATTGCAAAGACCCCCATACTTTGGGGGAAAAAGACTTGCATACTTCAGAAAATTGCAAAGTGATCGGAAAAAATAAAATAAATAATGGAGCTAGCGCCAAACAAAAATGTGAACAAGCTAGTGGATCGGCAAGAGTTTTGATGACTTCGATAAACCCTCAACCCTTGTAGCTCTGACTATACCATCAACCATGGGGACGCTCTACATGATTCACTATATATACGGACAAGAAGTTATTTGACAAACTCACTCTAGTTGGGCTGGGCGTGCAGCTTTTTAATCAGTCGATGCTGCCCTAGAAAGTGACACAACTCTAATAAATTTACTTAATTCTTCTTGTCTTGTGTCAACTGGCCCGTTTCATGCTCTCTAATCATGTGTATTTAGGATTTGAAGAGAATTTTGTAAATTAAAACACACTTTTGTCTCCCGCAATAAATTTCTCTATTGTTTCACCAAACAGCCTAATTGTTTATAAAGTCTTATATATTATTATCACTGCCCTGACTTCTTGACCAGACAAATATGACATGACATTTTCCGGCCAAATATGACCGAAAATGCACAAAACGATCACCCGTACATATTCTAGGACTTCTACATAATAATGTGTCATTACGATTTGACCAGCAGAAGTTTGTAAATAAAAACACCATTTTTTTTCATTCCTAGGAAATAAATTTCTCTATTGTTTGTTACTATATATCCTTTCGGTTCTCAAGGTGTAATAAAATAAAATGCGCACAATTTCGGAGAGGGTGAGAGTGAATTAAATTAAAGAAACGTGAAGAGAAACTGAGCCGCGTCGACTCTGGAAATTAAAGGTGGGGCGGAGGAAGAAGAAAAGGAGGACGACGAAAACAGGGGGAACCCACCATCATATCATATCAGCAAAATTAGGAGTTTAGCAGTTGGCAAATTAGTTTAGGAGCGACGTACGTACCTTGAAGGGCCATGCACTCGGCCTCCGTCCTGTCGGCGAAGGTGACGGCATAGTTGTGGTCTTTGATGGAGCGGAGGAGGTAGGTGGGGCGGCGGGTGGCCCCTGAGGGAGGGGTATCGCAGGGGACGATGCAGGCATGCAGCTCGGTGAACTGGTCGATGCCCCGGCGGACGCGGACGAGGACGGAGGTGTCCTTGCGCTTGAAGGCGGAGTGGAGAAGCCTCTGCAAGCCGGCGCGCCCGTTCTTGAAGGGCGCCCTCAAAATGGACGGCACAGGTCCATGTTGATCTCCTCCTCCTCCTGATCCGCCCCCGCCCCGCCCCCATCCTTAGCTCCTCCACCACGTCCCCTGTCTGCGGCATCTCCCCGTTCCATTCTTCCGCCTTGCAGCTACCTGTCAAGCACTCGATCGCCACCACCGCCGACGACGATGATGAGCGCAGCCCCGTTGACTGCGATCGCTCCATGAGCATCTTCTACGTTTGCCGGATCTTAGAATATATATACCTCACCGGATAACTCTCTTTTGTATGAAAGTAGGTGCCTTGTCTATCTATTGTTTATTGAACACTTAGTTTTAATGATCCTCAAACCCTGGGCTGCCTAGCGATCAAATTGTACGGGCAGTTCGCTAGTATCATGAGGGTATGAGGTCACCCCATCTCTCCCTTCGGAATTGTTATTGTCTTCCCTTCCCACTACTTTTTGAAAAGTCAAATCAAATATTTCCCTTCCTTAAAGCTAGCACCCCTTTTGTCAACGCCACAATCCGGCTGGCTGACAATTCACGACCCATACATCATTATTGGTGACTAATTGCGGGGGAGGGGAACGATTATTGGGCATTTGCCTATGTCCCTGGGATTATACATGAGCTCGAGTAAATAAATACCGAAGTATCCGAATCTCTTTCTGCCTTTGCTGGGTTCAAACTGCAAGCCCTACATTTATTTAGATTTATATAAGCATAAGAATGTCTACACCACCGTCTACCAGTCAGAGATGAGGAAGGAATGGAGTAGACTTCGTTTCTAGTCCGTTGATAGGTAAATCAAGGGATAATTTGGAGGCCGACGACTGATGATGCTTCACAACCGCTCTAGGGTCAGTTCTAAGCGTTTCTGGCATTCCGTGTCGTCCTCTTTTTCAGCTGGGGAAGCTCCATCCTCTCCACAGATACACCATTCCATTAGCAAACTCTAAACAATGAGAAAATGGAAGTATAACTTAAACAATGAATAAATTGTTGAAACAAATTCAATTAATTACATGCATAACCTTAGTAAATAATATGATCTCCCCAACGTCGGCAATTCACCTCCCCTGCTCAATTATGATCAAGAAAATAATTGACGACCAAAACCTACCAACAACACTTATTAAATGATCTCCCATTACGCACAAAAGCCGTTTCCGATGAATCCCGAGGAACAAAGCCAGCTCAACTATCAAACAATTCAAACACCAGCCGCCAAAATACGATCTGAAGAGAAAAACATCACACAAATTATATTAAACAATGATCATACTAACAAATCCTTCTAATTGCAAACATGCCAACAACAAATTCCAGATAAACGCAACAAAATACCTAGACTAGCGACTACAAACAAATTTGCCAAACATCAACCTACTTGCACACCAAATTTCAGATCAAAATATTCACGTTCGGCCAAATTAGGACCAAAATTTTCTTTTTTGACCGTCAAATAATGAAGAGCAAGAATGCTAACCTCAACAAGGGTGGTGCGGGAAGGAGAGTTGGAACTATCTAACGGCAGAGCGGTGGAAAGGGCTGATGGTGGGAGAGAGGAGAGGGACGGCTTCAACAAAGGCTGGGATATGAGTCACGCTGGGATCGGGCGACGGCTTCGATCACGGCTGTGGCAAGGGGGAAAGGCTTTTTATCCGGTGACGTAAACAAGCTAAGTATTTTTGGTTCGGCTAAACGGGGTAATTTTGTGTTTAAAAAAATATTTTGATAAAAATAAATAATTTATTAAATAATAAATAGAACTTGAATTAAAGAATATTCGGTTTAATTTAAAATAAAATTCAAATTTGATGTGTTTAAACTTGAAAAAATACTCGATTCGATTTGACTTATCAATACTATTGAGGTTACATTGAACTTATATACTATTAAAAAATAATAATCTTGTATAAGTCGAGTACGAACCAAATATAAATATTTGTTTGGCTCGAACTTAATTCGAAAATTTAGTGAGCCAAACACGAGTTAAACCCAAATATCATAAATTTTGGACGAAGTCGGCTTGACACGTAATAAATTAAGGCTAGTCAAATACTCGAAGCTCAAATATACTTGTCAAAAATCACATCCTTACTATTTGTTTAAACTCAACTCAACTTGTTTACACTTTAGTTTTATCTTACGAGTCTTTATTTTTTTAGGGAATCTCGTACACACTCACCCCGCACTCACAAACCCCACACCGATTCACACACAAGAAAAAAATTTAGAAACGCCTGTTACAGACGCCATCAGGAATGATGATAATCATCAACTGTCAAACTTGATGGCGTCTCTATGGTCAACAGGCGTATACAAGTCCTGCTCCACACACAAACACTAACGTCACAAACGCCCTTACGAGTTATAACTTATACCCCATCTTTAACCTAACCCTTAAATTTTATACGCACTCCACTGCATGTCATGATCTATCTTAACATTCCAATGGCTAAAAGCTATTTCTACACCTAGGTGTTATATATATATATATAATTTTGCTATGGTGCGCTGCCGTGTTTTGGCAGCGCACCATGAGCTGCCATTTTGGGCCGTTGGATCGCAATCCAACGGCCCGGATTACACTCGCAAACCCCCCCCACCACCCTCCGCCGCCCGCCCCCACCGTCCGGCCAATCCCCGCCGCGGCCCATCCGGGTCGACCCGCCGCAGCCCGCCCGTCGGTGTCCCGGGACCGCCCCTCGGCGGCGGCCACCTCCTCGCCCGGACGGCCCCTCCGCCACCGCGGCCGATGCCTCGGCCCGGTACGGGCCACCGACCGGCCGGCTGCGCCCTGCCCGCCAGATGCGCCCTCTCGCCCGGACAGGCCCGGCCGGCGGGCGCGGGTGGCGTGACAGGTGGTGCCGGGCCATTGCGATCGCGATCCAACGGCCCGGATTGGCATCGCATGGTCCAGCGGCCCAAACATGGCAGGGCACCTTATACCTTCACTCTCTCTACTCTCTATATATATATATATATATATGAGGGTGGGGGGGCTATATTGCAGCACAGCCATCTTGGCTGTGCTGCAGTGTTTCAGCCGTTGGATCAAATCCAACGGCTGAAACAAGCCCCTCATTTCCCCCTTCTCCATCAAAAATAATAATAATAACAGTTTTGCCGGCGCCAGCCGCCGCCGCCTCTGCTGCCGGCCACCGCGTCGCCGCCACCCCGGCCGATACGACGCCACCCTGGCCGACTTAACCGCGGGGGACTGGGCGGCGGATCTAGCTGCCCCGCCTCTTCCCCTGCCGGCCCGCCGCCTCGCCGCCCTGCCGCCGCGCGACGCCCCCCTCCCGTCCTCCGCCCGTCACCCAGCCGCGCCCCTCGGCCCCGCCGCCACCCAGCCGCGCCCCCTCGGCCCCGCCGCCACCCAGCCGCACCCCCTCGGCCCTCACCGCGCCCCCCTCGACCCCGCCGCGCCCCCTCGGCCCCCGCCGCCACCCCGCCGCGCCCCAGTCCCCTGTCGCCGCCGCCCCCTCGGTCGTCGCCGTGGCCGGCATCCTTCCCGCCCCTCCGCCGTCGCTCCTGCGGCGGTGCCGGCGGCAGCTCCGCCCCTTTTCTTGATCTTAGCCGTTGGATGCTAATCCAACGGCCAAGATTGTTCTCCAGCACAGCCAAGATGGCCGGCACCGTCGCAGGAGCGACGGCGGAGGGGGCGGGAAGGATGCCCGGCCACGGCGACGGCCGAGGGGGCGGCGGCGACAGGGGACGGGGCGCGGCGCGACGGGGTGGCTGGCGGAGGCCGAGGGGGCGCGGCGGGGTGGCGACTGGGGCCGAGGGGGGCGCAGCGGGTGGCGCGGGGCCGAGGGGGCGCGGCAGGTGGCGCTAGGGCCGAGGGGGCGCGGCGGGGCTGAGGGGGCGGCGGAGGGCCGAGGGGCGCGGCTGGGTGGCGGGCAGGGGATGGGGACGGGGTGACGGGCGGAGGACAGGGGGCGTCGCGCGGCGGCGGGGCGGCGCGGCGGCGGGCCGGCAGGGGAAGAGGCGGGGCGGCTAGATCCGCCGCCCCGTCCCCCGCGGTTAAGTCGGCCGGGGTGGCGTCGCGTCGGCCGGGGTGGCGGCGCGCGGCCGGCAGTCGTGCAGAACTGTTTTTTTTTTTTTTGATGGAGAAGGGGGAAATGGGGGGCTTGTTTCAGCCGTTGGATTTGATCCAACGGCTGAACCTGCAGCACAGCCATCTTGACTGTGCTGCATACAGCCCCACCCTCATATATGAACTATACCATATATAAATTATACTTTTTATTTAAATTATTTAAGTGGGTCTTATTATTCAAAATCCACATAAATATAGATCAAAATAAAATTATCAAAATAATTATAATAAAAATTAATTTTTAAAAATAGATCATATTAATGTAAAAAAAATAAAATTTTATCACCTGCTTATACATTTTACTTTTCATATATATTAATCTCATTTTATGTAACACACTAAAAATAGTTCAAATTAAACCTATAGCTGATATAATGTATGAGGCTTGTCTTACCTTAATTTATTATTATTATTATTATTATTATTATATTATATATATATATATATATATATATATATGCACACACACTATTGGATATATTTGAAAATTATTCATAATATATATTAAAAATATTCAAAAATAATTTTAAAAATAATATTTTATTATTTCTAAATAAATTAATAACTATTTATTTATTTTTAAAAATATAATTGTATACAAATATTAAAAGTAATTTTAATTTTGATAACTAGAAAATTTTAATAATTACATGGAATTTATTTTATTTTAAAATTAATTTGATAAAAATATACTCTAATTTTTCTTAATAGTAAATAACAACATTTAAATAAATAAATAAATAAAAATCTTCAAAAATCTAAATCAAGTATTTATTGTTAAATAACAAACTTTAATTATACTAGGATAACAAACTTTAAGTAGACTAGGATACTTATAAATATATTGAAATTTATCCATAGTTATAAAATTCTTAATTTGAGTAGAACTATGCTCCAAAATTTTCTAATAAATAATAATAATAAATTAAATATTAATAGGTTTATAAATTTATTGTGGGATTAAAAATAACTACAATACAAGAAAGGTTAAAACAAAATAATAAGGAAGAAAGCCCTACACCTTAGTGTAAAAAGTTGATAGATAATAAAATAGTACAATAAGAAAACAAAATTTTATTTAAAATAACTAACATGTTCGGTTCAATACGACCACATCTCAATAAAAACTTTTAACAACATCATTAAATGAGTTTTTAACCATCAAATATGATCAATCTATTAACCAATTTCTAAAAGTCCATTACTACAGAATTTTTTGCTGTTTTATTTACAAAATGGTTAAATACAATTAATTTTTCAGTGTATGCCATTTAAATTGATTTTACAACTTGAAAGTTAATTTCATAGATTGATTTATAAAAAATTAAATTGAATATTTCTGCTTAAATAAGATTTAAAAAATAAAATTTTATTATATGGAGTACCTATTAATTAAAATTGAATATTATGGGTAAATTTGTCAAATATTTTAAGGGTTGGCGTTACTATTATGATGCAAGGGTTATGCTATTCACAATTTAAGAGAATTTTTCTATAATGACTTAATTATCATGGTTTGAGTTAAAAATGTACTAAAAGGTTAATCTAAATTTGGGATCGTCTTAAAAAAATTAACTAAACCAAATATATATATATATATATATATTAAAATATATATTTTTTGAAAAGTATGGGCCATTGATTATCAGATCTAGTAGTCGCTTAGAAGGGCATGGGCGGTGGCCGTACCTGCCTCCCACTGTTAGGCGGTAGTTATATCCGGTTACCCCAACGACGCAGCGACGAGATACGCCCATTGCCTTGGGATAGTAAAAATCTGCTGCCCTTGTCTCACGACAGATATGCTATATGGCATGAATAACATGCAAGATATCTTTAAATCGTAAATAATATATCAAACCACCCTTTAATCGTAAATTCTTTTGAAAATTATTTGGATCAGTTTTATTATTTATTATACTATTTTTTTTATTCAATAAAAAAAGTATAATTATTTGACCCCAATTTTTTGAATTAGAACCGTTGATAAAACTGTTAACCGATAAATCTAAATTAGCACAGTAAGAAAAGAGCCGCAAACAAAAAGATGAGCTTTAAAAAAGGCTAAACGATGACAATATCATGCTCAATGTTCGTTCGAGTCACGTCCAACCAACCCTTGGTGCCGACACTTAGTGTGCATGGGCCACAGCTGGTTGTGTCGAGTGTCGATCCACTGAGTGTCCCAATTGTGGTAGAAGAACGTCCGCACGTATAATAATGTTAATTAGAGAGTAAAAACTCAAAGAAAAAACTCAATAGGAGTACCCGTATCCTTATCCATTCACATTTAAAGAAGGCAATGGGAAAAACGAAAGGATCCACCATGGAAGACGACAAAGACTTTCGACACTGTTGATGCCCACAGCGTACATTGAAACCCCAAATTGTCTTTTCCCAACAAGAACATTCCAGTAAACCCAGGCTTTAAATCTCAAAAACAAACTTGTTGATGAGTACCACATCTTTGTCAAATCCGGCAGCGCAGAAGCAAAGTTTTGGTGATGGGTTCTCTCATGGCAGGGTGGGATGCAGCTTCTCCCGATCCAAAAGATGGCACATCCTCACTCACTTGAATCACTTATTGATTCCATTTTCTTTGTTATTTCCGTACTGTTTTTGGATACAACTGAATTGCTCACGGCTACTTGGTTAACTTTAACTTCCTGCTTCACAGCTGTGCTGAAGAGGAACAGATCACTCACTAGAGTGGAAATTGATGCTTACTGGAACTCCAAAAGAAGACGGAAGAGGATCATCTCAAAGATATTTATTCGCTTACAGAGGACAGCCAGGTCCGTATGATCTTCAAGTTTTTCTTCAGATCTGCTTTTGGGTCTTCAAGTCTTGTTCTTTAAGCAGCTTACTAATTAGTTAATTGAGATTAATTATGGAGACCGGGATCATGTGTGCGACAGGTCAATGCGTCCGTGAAAGCCCAGGAACAGTATCAAAGATCAAAATCTTTCCCTCCAGCATATGTGGCGGAGCCAGGTGATGGTAGTGGTACTCTCCCTTTGAGCACTTTGGAGGAGAATTTGAAGAGGCATAATCTCAATGACTGGTAATTAATAATAGAAAAGCAACCTCCTATTTATTTATTTCTCCGTGAAAAAAATTAATTAAAAAACTAGAACATTTTTTCTTCGGGTGAGTGAAAAATCCGAAAGTGAGGAGCTGAATGATAAATGTGCATGGAAGTACCAGTCAATCAACAGAGAATAGAAGTCCTCCGTTAATAATTGCTTTAGCCTTTGAATTAAGTAGCTCTCATCTGACCTCCACCAAACTAATTCAGTTGCATTTTATATAAACCGACAGCCGAGGGAAATAAAAAAAGTGATTTAGTGAATCATCATTAAAATGACGAGAATTGGGTGCAGGTGGACGAGGAGCACCTGGGCTTTTCTAAACGAGCCTCCCGTAACTGCCATGGAAGCTCCTTCCTACAAGTACGCATCACAGTACCATGTTGCCAATTTCCTGAAATCAGAGCCAGGGACTAGCGCTGCATAGTTCCCGTAGTAGTAGTAGTAGTGGTATATATTATATATATGTATGTATTACCAAGAACAGTATTACTAGTTGTTGTGATTGCTAGAGACTGATGGGATTGCAGAATCAGCACTCCCGTGGTAATTACCATGTTGATATGCGTATAGCTAGGCATGTATGTGTGTAATGTAATTATGCAGTCTTTGTCTTTGTGTACCGCGCAATGTATGGATGCGACCACGGTCACCTGGGACCGCACAATTCTATATGTATGTAGATGAAATTAGATGAGTGTGGCATGACACTATTATTCTGTATGTACATGTTATTTCCTTGTTAAGGATTATGCCCCCAGAAGTGAAAATGTGTACCGTTTTGAAGTTTTTAAGTTAGCACTGAAAGCTGGTGAGTGCCATGTCATATAAAGAACCAGGTTCATGCTAATAAAATGGAAATTTACGACTCTAACAAGTGCATTCAAAACGCGCATGCACGAAGACCGGCGAGCACATATATGTACTAATAACATTTTCTAAGCTCAACCTCTGGCTAATCCGTTTTTGGAGCCAATCTAACTAACCTTAAACCAATAACCAGTGTGTAATTTATAACAATATTAGCAACTCTCTCGAGAATTAGAGTCGTAGCTGCTCGCTAGCTCCAAACAACGGTGGATGCAGAGATAAAGCTGTCAAGGGAAATCTAACTTGGTGTGGAACTGTAGGAAACTTCAAAAAAAAATGCTTTAGTCTATAGATAGATACTTGTGAATAAATAGATGATACTAGGAGTGAAGTGGTAGATCTCCTGAATCAAGCGTCAATGAAGAAAGCCATGCAACAAGAGCCTTATTGACGCTCTCAGGGGCCTCGTCACGAGGACAGCGCCCTGCTTGCAGATTTACCAAGAACGCATTGGGATAGAACTCTTGCCTTGGATACGCCCACCCACGGATCTTGTTCACCCCAAAGTAGGGGAAGGGGGCATGAGAGTTTGGACAAGATACTATCCAGTGTGTACTGTTTCTGGTTCGACATGAACCTCGTCATCAATCTGCATACTACGAAGCTTCGCATCAGGGAGTTGTCCAAAACCAGCATAGAAAAAACAAGATGAAGAGGAGTTTCTGAATATCCACCAACGTCCAACAGGAACTATGACCAAGATCCATGAACAAGAAGCTAGCTACATGATGCAACCGCACAAACTAGGCAGGGTGGATGGTCACATGTCATGCATAAATTTGGTGCTTATTTATGATCTACCATGTGAAGTTGGCATGATTTCCAAGTTAGTGCATTTTTTGTTCATGAATTAAATCTAAAACAGCAGCTTTTGCATAATCAAAGTTCAAATAACTATATTACAAATAATGAATTATCTGAAGGCAAGCTAAATGAAACAGAGGATTGAATGAATCAGCGAGGGAGCAGATGGGGAGAACCCGCTTAAGCATAGTATAGTAATAAGTTTGCCTCTAAAAAACTAGAAAGCATGATACCTATAGTAAACTTCTCCAGTATTTGGGTGTTCTGCTGGTTTTATTATTGATTGGATGAGGTAATCGTCAACATTAGATGTGTCTATGTAAACCTGCACCAACCAAATATTAACTTCGCACGGTACACTTTGATAAATTGCAACCAGAAAGAAAATCACCATAATCGATTTATTTTGATAAATTGTAAATTTCGCATAAAAGCAAAGTAGCAACCCTACATTGTGGCATCTCAGATAACGTCTCAATTAGCGCAGCAAACAGCTTGCACATATACAAAGCAGTAACACATGAGAAGGCACAGATAGCTCAACACTTTCCAAAAACTCAAATGTCTGGATACATGGAGAAACCTACTTTAAACTTTAGTGTCTGGATTAATTTTATTTTAGAGTTCATAAGAGCTTTGTAACAAAATTTAGATATTTTGGATTCATTTATGTCACATAGTCTTATGGCATGCACAGTAGCCGGAAAGATGAGCAGAAACCACTGAGATGGCATGTCCCTTACCAGCAGAGGGAAGCAAGTTGATCAGAAAGCCAGAAACCAATGATAATGGCGGGTAAAGTAAGATGAATTCATATTATCGAGACAAGGATGTCCACAACCATCTAAAGCAGCTAAATGCTTAAATGTAGTGAGCAAATATCGTGATGCCAAGAATATCAAAAAATAAAGGCTGCATACACTTTTTAGGATTGACTCTATCCGCCCTGGTTGCTTTGCCTGCCAGAATAAAAATCCCAGTGCTATTCGCTGGAAGAGGTCCTTGAGTGGCTTTAGTACAGATTTTTGCAGTGTTGTCTCGTTTTTAACATTGCTGCTTGTAGAGTCTGGATTCCCAAATTGGGCAGCAGAATTTAGCAATGCTACTCCTATCTCCTGCTCAGGCAAATCTCCCGCTGTTGCCAATGCTGTAAATCCTCCTAGACTGAAATGTATCAAAATTGCAGTTTTCAGTCAATGAAAGCAGACCGGAACTGTTTAGAGTAGGCCAAATATTTCAATCATTGCAAAGCATTAGTCGAGAAAAGAATATTTGAACATAGGAATAAAAATATTTATAGTAGTCAGTGAATCAAGTGCACAGATGAACATACATAACAAACAGCGGCTCATGAATCAAGTACTTTAAACGTTGGCCCTCCCTCCCGAGCGAGTCAGCGACTCATGAGATCCTCCTCGGGTCCCACCGGTCAAGCCAGTATGTTCCTCCACGCGGCTCGGCCGCGAGCGCAGTCAAACGCTTGATCCGCTGTTGCCTCGCGTTTGTTGCTGACCGACCACTTAGTTCGCCTCTTGTTTGGCCGCATGCACGCGCAAGATTTAACCGTACTCAAAATTTAATAATTATTAGTCAAATATTTATGTGAACGCCGTCGTAATATATATATATATATATATATATATATATGAAATTTTCATGTAATCTCTCCAATTTGGATCATTTAGATCTATTTTCTTAAAAAAATAATTTCCCCTCTTCCTCTTCCATTGTCATCTAGACTGTGGCTGTCTTCGCCGTCTGCCGCCATGCTCCCTCGAAGGTGCCTACGCCCACCGTTGAGCTCCCTCCCGTTCTCGCGTCCTCTACAGCCTCATGCCCTTGTGCCCCATCCGCCTTGTTGAGGATCTCTACCGGGCCTACGCTCGACAGCAGTGGGCGCGGCGAGGAGGAATGATGGTGGCATGTTAGGCATGAGCGCATGTATTGGTGTGGCATAGGAAAAGGGTGGTGGCACCATGGGTGTGGGTGAGGAGGGTGATGGCACAGGCATGGGCATGGTGAGGAAGGGCGCGGGCCCGGGCATTGGCATAGGCATGGCAGATGAGCAAGGGGGCGGGGGTGGGGGTCACAAGGGGGCGTGGCGGAGCGGGTGGGAGGGGGGGGCACGATGACCAAGGCATGGGTGTAAGCGTGGGCACGATAGAGATCCTCAACATAAGGGTGCAAAGGCGTGAGTACAACCGAAGGCGAGGGCGTGGGTGCCGGTAGGGGGCGACATGGACTGCAATGGCATAGAGGGGAAGTTTTTTTTTCAAGAAAATAGATTTGGCGAATGATCCATCTAGGCGATTGCCGAAAATTTTTCTTACGGTCGCCCCATGTTATCTAATCAATATATATATACTAAATATAACAATGTTATGTTTATTTTGATTTAACAAGAAAAAATTAAATCACACTTAATTATAAGGAACACTAATTATTAATTTGGACGGACGACGGCCATGTCAGATCGGGTCATGAGCACTTAAAATAGGGTAAATATATGATTCACTACTCCATTCATTTGTTAAAAAACAAATGAAAGATGGCCGTCAAAAAATTTGGCGTGTGCATGGACACAAAAAGAAGGGACGATCGACGAAAGCTAGCGGTGCTTGCGTATGCTAAGATTAGTTGGTGGATGGTAGGGAAGCTGTACGTACGTACCAGTAGTAGTAATTCATTAATCAAATGAATTGAGGTACGTAACCAGCTAGGGTAGGGGAGATTGATGGAGAGGCCGAGCTGCGAGACCGGTAGAATCAGGAGGTTGGACGTGGTGGCGTTTCTTCTTATGGTCACTACTACTTTCTCCATCTTGATGAAGGCCACGTCGGCATCAGATGATCGTCACTCCCTGACGCCGGCCTTGTACGTGTTTGGCGACTCCGTATCTGATGCCGGCAACAACAACTACCTCCAAACCCTGGCCAAGGCCAACGTCAAGCCTTACGGTCTTGACTTCGTTGGTGGACCGACCGGCCGCTTCACCAACGGCAAGCTCGTTGTCGATTTCTTGGGTACCTACCTTATATTAATTCGCAGGCATATTAATTCTACATGTGCTACATGACATGCATCTTTTTGTCATATGTATATGCACGAATGAATCAATTTAATTTGGCCTGCGCGCGCCTACCCCTCTACACACGACGATTCCATCAATTTATCTGCATCTGATAGATATACAATGATCATCGTACTCGTAAAAATTCTTAATTTTTTTGATTTGTGAAGTATATAATAAGTATATTATTATGCTTATTAAGTGCGGAGTGGAAATTAATGCAGCGGAGAAGCTTCATCTTCCATCTCCACCTCCCTACTTGCGTTTGTTGAAAGAGAACAAATTAGGAAACACAACAACGGGGGTGAACTATGCCTCATCAAGTTGCGGTATTCTTGACCAAACTGGCAGCAATTTGGTATGCATTATTCTTCCTCTTTTCCCGATATACCGGTTTGTTCAATAGTTTTAAGGAATACAAAACACACTCATGGAATCATAACCGCACGTATGTATACGAAACGCGGTTGTTTATTATTAGCTTAGATTTAAACAATTGAGTTGTTATTGCCACCATCCTAATTAATCTACGAATTAGAAAATGTATATATATTCTCAAATCTCAATAAAATATCCTAACTAGCCAAAACAAAACAGTCCAGTCATGATACTTCCTAACCTCCCTTTATTTATACATAGATAGATGGAAACTAATTATTAGATTGTGACAATAAGCTAAATTTATATTTTACAGTCACCGCTCCCCTTTGGTTGGCATGAAAAAGATGTGAATATCAGATATAAAATTTCTTCCTAAAAAAATCATCCTTTCATTTTTTTTTATAAAAAAATTGATGTACGTGAAATTTTTAAAAGGGAACCACTTGGTGGGAAATCTTACTCGTATTGTAAAAACTGAATAATCTAAATTAATTATGTGCTATTTTTTACTGAAAAATGAATGCTTAAGATTTGAATCATCAGGTATAAATATTATATTTTTTTGTTCATATCAACTAGAGAGAACCTAAACTTCATGCGTAAAATATAAGATTATTCTGTAAAATTATTACTATTGGCATGTGCAAAATATAAGAATCTAAGCTTCACGTGAAATTATTATTATTGGCACGCTGTAGGGCAATATTACAAAGTTTGTATCAATGACATTAATGACTCAATGCGTGCTTTAATTAATCATGCATGCCAATAATAATAATTTTGAATTCATGCAGACACATTCATGCACCAATCCCGCTTTCTTGTCTGAAAGGATAGTTCAGGATGGTTTGTAAATTTTGAAATTGTCGCAGATATATGAACCTATTCTAGATTCAAGTCACAATTATCATAAAATCAATAAATAAAATGCACAATTGATTTCCCTGAATTGGCATGCATAGGGGGAGTGCCTCTCGTTGAAGAAACAGATATTTTTTTTCAAGAAAACCAAATGGACGATGGCATCTGCTTTCAAGAGCAAGGAAAATTTGGCCTTTCACTTGGCCAAATCCGTTTTTATTATCAATATTGGGAGCAATGACTATATCAACAACTATCTTCAGGACTCTTTCAACACCAGTGCCCTGTACACCCCAAACCAATTCGCCATTCATCTCCATAGAAAACTATACGCTGCTATTAAGGTATGTCTTCGTCATCATATATACAATGTACGTACTTATAATAATATCGTTTATTTTCCGGCCATAATGCTAATCTAGCTCCAATGTTTTTGGTCGGTCGATCGGTAATAAGTAATGTGTGAAACGCCTTTAAAATTATTCACTTAATTAAAGATCATGACTGCAGGGTTTGCTAATTTTGTATGTATATGTTTGCAGAAATTATACTTGTTGGGAGCTAGGAAGTTTGTGGTTTATAATATTGGGTTAATTGGGTGCACGCCCAGAATGAGAGCAACGCGTAATGGAGCATGTGTAAAGCCGGCAAACAAGCTCGTTCTTCCATTTAACCAGATGCTTCCTTCGACGATTAAAAAACTTAAATCCGCTCTGAATGGAATAGCTATCGTGCACCAGCGTCACAACCCTCTGAATTCAAGAACTGCAATCAAATTTGGTACGGAACTATAGTCGAAGTTCAATATTAATTTGTTTCTTATTCTTAATAACTGAACTGAGATAAATGATCATTACTTTGGCATTATATGTATATATATATATATATATATATATATATATATATATATATCTTTGGCGTAGCTCTTTCTTATTTTGCATAATTTTTTCTAATTATTTTTAATTCTTCCCTGCATGTGTTGATTTTTTGCCGTTTATGTGGTCAATGATTAAGGGCGTCCGATAGGATCAATTAGGCACTGGAGGAGGAGTTTGTTTCATCTGATCTGATATTGACATTAATAATTCATGCACATTGATTATCATTAATGGCCAAACTAATATATAGTTGTTGCTCTCATCTGTCTTTGAACATATTAGTGCGCGTCCTTTCTCTGAAGTGAAATTATAAAAAAACTGAACTTATATATATGTCGTTTCGTTTTTTGTTTTTTTCGTTTTTTTAAAAAAAACTCACATGGTTGTCATGCTTTGGAGCACATATTTATGTTCCTGCAGGGATCAAACATGTGGACATTCCGTGCTGCCCATGTTGCATTCCTCCTGCTCAAAATGCTATATGCAACATAGCACCTTGTTCTAACAGAGATGATTATGCATATTGGGACATCTTCCACCCCACCCAGAAAATCTATTCTATAATGGCCGAGTTGTGCTTCGACAAATGGTCAAGCAATTGTGATTCTTACTCGATCAAGCAGCTTGCTAAGTTATAGGAAAATGAAGGAGAATATCTACCCGCAGGCGGGCAAGCCTTTTTAAGGTTGATGATCTTCTCCGCGGCAACAAGCTGTCCTGAGGAAAATCATAATTTGTACTAGAGTTTGGCATTCAAAGTTGAGTGATAATCAGCTCTTCTAAGGTCTTACAACCAAGTGAACTCTTAGACCCAATCAATTGCCGTGATAGGACATATTTATTATTAAAATTTTAAAAATACAATCGCAGATATTTAATGAGAGGTAATTTCTTTATAATTGATTGGGTTTTACGGCTAAACTGCATTAAGACCTAACATTGGGTTAATATCTTTCAAAGTGTGCGCAAATTCTAAAACCAATATGTCATTTTAGACTAAGTTAACTCATTATTTAGCCCCCCTCTCGTCAAAAAAATATCACTAAATCACCCCAAAAACTAACATTATTAGACAAATGCTATAAAGTGATGATACAGCGAGCTTGTTGGTGATGTAATAATGTCACATTAAAAAATAAAATTTAAATAAAAATTCAAAATAAAGACATAATAATTAAATAAAAATTGTTATAAATAATTAAATATTTTATATTATTTAACTTCTTAGTATAAGTCTAATTTTTAAACCTTTTAAAAAAATATTGTTTAACCACCTTCAAAACTAAAATTGTTACATCAATATCGTTAAGTGATGATGTGGCAAACTTGCAACGGTTAATTGATCTTGTGGAATAATTATACGAGAAAATAAAATTAATTAATATTAAAATAATTAAATTAATTAACATATAAAATAAAAAAATATTTTTATTATTTTTTTACATAGGGTTAAGTAATGAGTTGACTTTGTTTGAAGGGGTTAAGTGATACTATTTCCAAACAGTGAAGAGGTGATGACTATTGTAATTAGCCTTTAGCCATCGAGTTGGCTAATTAATAATAATTTGTAACATGTTACAATCTCCTAAGAGGGAAAGAATATTTATTAGAAACTTGCTATGACACTTTCCCATTAGTCTAAATCATTATAATTTATCTATTTTAATATATATATATATATATATATATATAAAGATAATAATAAAACAACTTTTATAACTTTGTACGATAGTTCAACAGATGGTAAAATATAATTAATTTTAATGATGTGTCCTACTATTTAATTTATGTAAAATTTTAATATAATAAGTTTTACAACTTTTGAGGTGAGTTTAGTTTACTCACCTAAATTAAATAATGGTATAGTCAAAAGTGGTTTGTAAAAAAAACACATATTCCCCAAGCTATGCTATATAGATCTTTTTTCATATCTCTTCATTAGAAAGGCCAGAATCTTCCTCTCTACAGATCAATTTAAAAGATCTAGATTCATAAAAGAATGTTATTCCTTTCTTGCCAGATCTAGAAAAACCAAAAATATACCCCACCCTATGCTAGTACAGGAAGACACCGTATCAGAGATTTGCTAATTATACGGAGAATGATGAAGAATGTTATTCCTGAGCCTCCAGATCTCGTCAGCGATTTACTGCAAACAAAATCTCAGAATCAACAACATAGATATAATAACAAGTAAACCAACCAGATCACGAAAAACATAAAATCTAAAAGAGACTAAATTTTACTTGAAAACCTCTGATCGGTAAGAACGGTGACAATCCGTCCAAATTCATTATGTTTATTCAATAATTACGGTTATAAAATATTTGACAATAACATGTGTTGTCTTCATATTATAAAATCTTCTCATCCAAACCTAGGAGAACATCAATCTGAACAATTTCATCCTTTTTGGCCAAGTGAATATCTATTACCCCATTTGGCTTAGTTTGCATCCCTCTCAAGGTGACAAAATGGATCCCTTTCATCCATTTTTCCTAGTATGACACAAATCTTCATCTTTCACATAACAAAACCTTTTCCATTAAATTTAAAATTTTCAAATTTTATTCTCTTTGATATTTTGTTAAACACCAGATAAAAATGAAATAATAAAGATAGAATAATAAACAAACATATTAGATCATGAAAAACATAAAACCAAAAAATAAAGGAGACATCAAATTTTACGAGGAAAACCTCCAAATCGGTGAGAAAAACCATAGCAACAATCAACCCAAATTTTTTATAATTATTTAACAATTACAATTATAGAATCATTGAAAAACAAACTCTCAAATATATATCAAACCAATCACCAATAAATTAAATAATTAATACTAGAGAAAAGAACCTCTAAAGACCGTTAATAATGATAACAAAACTATGAGTCAGACAATCCCAACTGATATTCAGACCCCAATCTTTCATTCAATACCAAATCAGCCATTCATCTCTTTCTCCCCTTTTGATCTCTCTCTACAATTTAGACCTTCAAAACATATCATATGTTCTTTCTCCCTTAATTAGAAATGGTACAAAACATGTCTAAATGGTTAACACGCACAAATAGGCCAAACGGGTCTGTTTGCATAACCCCGTATCGCAGCCCAAGCCGAAGCGCCTTGTTGGGTTTTTCACGGGAACATGGACGAGGTAAACACCAACACAGAGGGAAGGGGTCCCCTTCATGTTTGACATAATCCATACAAAGGTTGATAAAGTCCCAAGTTCTCTGGCTGAACACATTTTGAACTCTGATGTTTTCTATCCAAAAAAGCGAGCGAATTACTTGGCATTCAAAGAACAGGTGAAGGGTGGATTCATTGCCAGTTTGACATTGGAGGCATATAGGATTAATGACTGCAATTTTCCTTGAAAGAAGTTAAGATTTTGTTGGAAGACAATCCTTAGCTATTCGCCAACCAAGGAGTAGGCGAGGAGGGAGCTATTGTTTGCACCAATCCTTCCAAGGAGCAAAATGCAAGGCAGAAATATTCTATTTAGCAAATATTTATAACGAGATTTAAGTGAAAATTTCTCAGAAGGGGCTAAGCACCACATGAGTTTATCCTGTATATCCAAGCTAAGAGGAGGAAGTTTAAGAATACTAAGAGCATCTGAGGGGATGAACATTTCTTTGATTTATCAGGAGTTCCAGGTAGAGTTAAAGGTTCTCACTAATGAGACAGGCTTAGTAGACCATGAATCATACTTCAGATTGAGCCGTGGCACAAAATTAGGGGCATCAAGAACACAAATGGCCTTTCCATTAGCGACAGACCAATAAACATTATTCTCAAGGTGATTAAGTCTCATTAATATGTGATTAAGTCTCATTAATATGCTTTTCCAAGCGAAAGATTTTGGAGCTTTTTACTTATGAATCCACCATCCTTTATTTTTTCCATACTTGTCTTTCATGATTTGACTAAGCAGAGATGAAGGTTCTGAGAGTATCCTCCACACAATTTTGGCTAATGAGGAGAGATTCACTTCCTTTAAAGGTCGAATGCCTAAGCCTCCATCTTTTTTGGGAAGATAGACTTGATTCCGAACAATTAGCCTGCAATATTTATCAGTAGATTTGCCCCACCAGAAGTTTGACGGTTTTCAATTAATCCGCTTGAGCACATTTGATGGAATACTGAAGAAACTTACGATATAATTAGTCATAACATTTGTTACAGAGTTAATAAGAGAAGATCTACCTACTTGGGATAAAGAATAAGTATTCTTCCCAGTTATTCTACTTGATATTTTGTTAACCATAGATTGAAACCATTTATTTTTATATCTTCCCCAAAACATAGGCATTCCCGGGTATTTGAAGCCTTCAAGCATAGGCTGGACCCCCAACATTTTTGTTTTTGAAAGTTTTCTTTAAGTACATAAGTTGTGTGGTAGGAGAATTAAAGATTTCATATAATCAACCAGAAGGCCCGATAGCTTATCAAAGTCAAAAAGGATTGTTTTAATTGTCTGAATCTCTTCAACAAAAGTCGTGCAAAATGAGAGAGTATCATCAACAAACATAAGGTCGCTCCTCAAGCTACCTTAAGACCACGAATCAGTTTGGAGGATTCTGCTTTTCTCAAAAGCCAGGAGAGGCCTTAAGCAGCCAGTATAAACGACAGAAGGGAGAGAGGATCTCCTTCCCGTATTCCTTTAGAAGCTTGAATGAGGCATAAAGTGATCCATTTATCATGACAGAGCAGGAGCTAGAAATAATGCAGTTATATATTAGTCTGCACCAACTATCAGAAAACCCAAAACAAGTCATGATATTTTTAAGAAAGTGCCACTCCAGTCGATCAAAAGCCTTAGAAATATCGATCTTAAGAGCACACCAACTAGACTTGCATTTCTTTTTCTTAATTACTTTGAAGCATTCAAAGGCGATGAGAGCATTGTCAACAATTTGTCTTCCTTCAATGAAAGAATATTGTTCCAAGCCAATACATTTGTTAATGACCAGATTAAGTCTTCTGTCCAAGGGCTTCAAGATAATTTTGTAAATTTCATTGTAAAAGCTGATAGGTCTGAAGTCAGAGGGGATATTGGCTCCTACATGCTTGGGAATAGGGAGAAGATTGGTTCGGTTGATGAGTTGGAGGTCAATTTCTTCCCGAAAGAAGGGTTGTATTAGGTTGCAGGGGAGATAATGTCCCATCAAGACTTAAAGAATTGGCCATTAAGGCCATTAGGACCTGGGGCATTCCAGGAGTTCAGCTTCATGACATTATCAGTTATTTCCTCTAGAGATGGTATAGCACTAAGGAAGCAATTTTCCTGGGTGTAATAACAGGGTTGAAAAGTGAGTTGATCACAGAGTAGCTTTCAAACCCATTAGAAGACATGACACTCCCCTACAAATGAAGAAAGGCACATGTTATCTCTGCATCCTTATAAATAATTTTATCATTAAAGAGAAGAAGAGAATGAATGCGATTCCTCCGTTTAGCCTTCTCTACTTTATTATGGAAGTATTCAGTATTAAAATCTCTTAAAACAAATATAATCATAATGAACCTTTTGTTTCTATAAATTTTTTTGTTTGAGAATAAGGTCTTCAAAGAGAACGTGATCCACAGAAAAGGTCTGTTGAGGATATGGATCAAACCTAAGGGCCACTTTAGCCTGCAGCTCTTCAATCTTTTTGTCAATATTCCCAAACTGAGCCTTACTCCAACTAGAGATGTGAGATGTGATCAATGAGAATTGATATGTGATCAGAAAGGCCAAATTCAAGGTGAAAGACCTTAGTTCTAGGGAATTCTGTTGTTTAGAGTGAATCAGCACACGCATGATCCAATCTAGCAATGATCCAAGTACATCTTGTTCCCAACAATCCAAGATCAATAAGATTACAGTGATCCCATAAGGTCAGAGGAGCCAAGGGAATCATTAACAATGTGTAATATTCTAGTATGGATTAGGGGCCCTATAAATTCCACCTAAATGGAAAGGTAGGCATAAAATATGATTCTAGCATAAATAGAGTTATATTCTATATTTATTTGTATTACAGCACAATAAAAGTTAAGATTCAGAGTTGATTGAATAAAGAAAAAGAAAAAGAATGAAGCCATAGAAATTAGGAACTATAATAATTAAGTTTTTCATATATTTTTATTTTTAGAAGTTAACATATTAGGGTAGACATCATTGCTATAAAATATAGAATTATAATTATTTTTTAAATATCCAAGACCACCTATATAGTCACCTATTTAAAATTTATTTTTATATCTATTTACAATTAAACTTTAATAGCCAATCTCCTTGTTAGTAAAAAATTATCTGGCGCTAATTATAGTGGTTTAAATAAATAAAAAGACTGCTGCAGTGGAATTTTGTATAGCACTCCTTCGTCCAATCCGCTCAAAATGAAAAAGGGGGATTTTAGCATACATGTATGCACGCGCTCTTCCAGTACCTGGAAATGAAAAGGGAGGATTTTATCACCTCACATGATTAGCTGCCTATCTCTGTATCATACATGTACATGTATAACAAGTTCTTTACTTGTTAAAATCTCTAACATTCATTTAATCATTTAGTCAATAGGCTTATCCGACTGAACTTACGATTACCTCTTCTCAATTTAAAAAGCAACCAACGGTCTACAGAATTTTACCGTAATCAAACTAAAAAGACCTAAAAACATGGAAGATAAAAGCAACAAAAGGAAGAATTGCGAGAGATAATCGTAAATAGCTTTAAATGTATGCAACAGAAACTATCAGGCCAACAGCTTTAAAGGTATTCGACTCTTTCAAGGCATTCGGAAACGGTTTTCATCTTTGGCCGGGCTTCGGGGTTGGATTCTGTACATCCTAGGGCAATATGGAATGTAGCCAGCACTTGTTTCTTCGCATAAACTTCATGCAATAGCAATGGATCCACAATGTCTGAAAGAGGACGTTCCTCTTTGAAAGCTTGCCGCACAAATCTTTCTAAATCCATGCCATTCGATTCTGGAGAGGGATCTGGTAACCTGCCCGTAAGAACCTCCAAAAGCACGATTCCGAAGGCATAAACATCACATTTTTGGGTATGCCCATTACCAACACCTCGAGCTTCAGGTGCGCTATAGCTTGAAGCCGTAGATGTCGGCAGACTAGACTTCAGCACAGGGGCTGCTGCACTGTAAAATGAATTCTGCCTTTTCCTAACACAATCGGTTGAACCACGAGCACAACTTATCAGTTGTGCAAGACCAAAACCAGAGACATATGGTTGGTGATCTTCACCAAGTAGTAGCTTTGATGACTTGATGCTTCCGTGAACATATTTCCCAGGGCTGAATTCGTGAATATAAGCAATGCCTCTCGCAGCACCTTGTGCTATTTTCAGTCTTACAGTCCAAGGTAAATGGGGCGTGGAAAGAGCTCCAGCTGGAAAAAAGGTCAAACTTTTCATTCATAAAATGTGCAAACATAAAATTGGTTACCTACATTTGATGAAAGAACATAATACTATAATTATAAACAAGTCCATCACACAAAAATTAAATATCAGCTACCATTCCGGTCTATTTGCATGCACTCAGCAGTGATCTTATTTGGCAAATTAGATAATTCCTTTTAAGAAAAAAAACATCTATATATAATTTTTACTAAGCAATGATTTGACCAGTAGCCCGTAGCTCAAACATTAAAGCTTGCATCAAAAGTGAGCAGTGACTCGCACGGCAAAACATTGAGAGTGTTACTGCCTAAGAAACCAGACACTAACACTAGAAGGATGGGTTAATTCAAATCATTACACAGAGCAGTGGTTTGTCATGTATGAAGAAAAAATCGAATTAATAGTCTAATGATATAATGTCCCTGAAATTAAAGGTCTTGAAGATAGTTTTCACATATTGAGATGCAGAGAGGTCAGGCAATCCTATATAATTAGTAGGCTGTATATCAAGTCAGGAAAAATTTCTACATTGTCGACATGCACATTGGGTTTTGAGAGCAGTTTATTATTTGAGAGCCGGCGCATCCAGTTGGCGGGCAACACAAACAAATCTTGGTATTCCTAATAATTTAGTTGGAACTCTTCTGTAAAAGAGAGTTCCTGACTTGACGATATTGATTCTGTTTGAGACGTTGTAGGGCAAACAAAAGTTATAATTATATGCTAGGCGAAGCCACATTGGGAGGGATTTAAAGTCACGTCTAATTATATATATACAGGAGAGGAGACAAAAAAAATTCATAGTTGAGTAGATATGTATGCAGAGAGAGAGAGGAGAGAAAGAGATTAATTTGAAAGGGGAGGAAAGTATTGATAGGTATTAGAGGAAGGATTGATCGAAGTACCAGCGTGCAAGGCGGAATGAAGAGTGCCATTAGGGATGTAGTCGGAGACGAGAAGGCGCTCGTCGGGGGCGAAGTAGTAGGCTCTGAGGCGGACGAGGTTGGGGTGCCTCACCCGCCCGATGGTCTCCACCTCCGCCTCCAACTCCGCCTGATCACCACTCCTGCCGCTGCTGCTGCTGCCCTGCACGCCACCTAATTCGCTCAGCCTCCTCACCGCCACCGCCACCCCCTTCCCCACCACCACCTTGTAAACGATCCCGCTCGTGCTCTTGCCAACGACGTAGGCCGATGCTCTCAGCAGCTCCTCCAGCCCCACCCCAAACCCCTCGTCCAACACCCGCAGCTCCCCCGTTTTGGTTGATCTGATTCCTCGTGATCTTGTCTACGAACGAGGAGGAGGAGTGGTGGTAGTAGTCAGCATCCACCACCTCCTCCGCCTGTCTTCTTCTGCTCTGAGCATTAGCCTCATCATCATCATCATCATCCAGTTCCACCACCGTCTTTGTCGACAATGTTACCATTGCAGCAGCAGCTCCAGCATGTTGCTTCTCCCCGCCGCCCACTGCATCTGCTCTCCTCCTCCTCCTCCTAACTAGCAGGCAGCGCACGCAGAGCACTAGTAGGACAAGGGCGGCGGCCAATATAAGAGCCACACCGCTTGCGAGGATAGTGATTTTGGGAAAAGTGCTATTGCTGCTCAGCTGCTTGGTGCTACTACTGCTGTCCGTCAAGGAGCTCGGGTTGGGGTGGCCACCAGCTGTAGCCGCCGTCGGCGCCACTGAAAGATTATAATTATCAGCACCACTAGGAGACGTAGTTGTAGTACCCTCGTCGCGGCTGCTGCAGGGCGCTTGGAGGGGGAAGCCACAGAGGTAGGGGTTGCCGGCGAAGGCGGTGGGGCCTTGGTTGAGTAGCGACCCAATCTGGGGGATGGGGCCGCTCAGGTTGTTGTGGCTAAGATCAAGGCTGAGGGAGAGCGGGAAGCGAGCGAAGGCGGTGGGGATGGGGCCGGAGAAGCGGTTGTAGGAGAGGTTAAGGGTGCCAGCGAGGGAAGGGAGCTGCGCCAGGGCAGGTGGCAGAGGCCCGGAGAGGGCGTTGGAGGAGAGGTCGAGGATGGTGAGGTTGGTGAGGAGCCGGATCTGGTCGGGGATGGGTCCGGTGAGGGAGTTGTGGGAGAGGTCGAGGGACGCCAGGGCAGGGATGGCCAGGAGCCGGGTCGGGATGGGGTTGGACAAGTTGTTGTGTGGGAGGGAGAGGCGACGCAGTGTGAGGAGAAAGCCCAGCTCCGAGGGTATGTAGCCGGTAAGCCCCTTGTCCGGCAGGGCGAGCTCCGTCACACGGCCTGAGGTGCTGCTGCAGCTCACCCCCTCCCACCCGCATGGGTTGCCGTCCTCCTCCCCCACCCCGCCAGGGCCTGGTGGGGGTCGTGCGTCACCGCCGCTTTCAGGGCAAGTAGCGAAAAGCCGTCGGAGTTGAGGGCAAAGGTCGAGATGGGTAACCAGCTGCCAATCATCGTCATCATTAAAGACAAAGAGACTACTCCTACTCCCCTCTTACTGCCGCGAACCTCCCATTTCTTATTATTGACATTGCGATCGACAACATGCGGCATGCACTACTACTTCTAACTACCTACTTCCTCGTCTAAGTCGCCGTAAGTCTGCGCTGCTGCATTTTCTGCTCACGGTGAAACCCCGCGCCAGCTACATCTTGTGGCTGTTGCTTCTTCTTTCTTGTTGCAATTACCGGGCAGGCGATCAATTTAATTATATGCAATTTGCAGGCTTGCTTGCTGTGCTGCGGGTGGAGGAGTTTGGATTGGAACACGGAAAGAGGAGAGATGAGGGAAGCTTGTTTTGGTTCCTTCCTTATGTTTGAATTTAGTTTTCGAATTCATTTATTTATTATTTGCTTCATATGTGTAGGAGTTGGCGCACACAGTCACAGCTGGGACTCTGCCACGTTGCTTTCACAGTTATTACCCCTTTTCCCCTCTAATCCGGTAAACAATTTTATTTTATTTTCACAAAACCAAGGATGATTAAGGTGGGTCTACGGACGACTTCTATCCGTATCTGATCATGTTGAACACTTACGTATTTGTAAGCCCATTAAATTTATACGTGGACATGCACTCGACCTTCTTTTTGGTATTAATACAAATATAGTAACTATAGTTAATAGATTGATTCTAAAACATATTTAAGTAGGTCTAAACTCCTATAAAAAACGACTAGCCAATTTTAATATATACAAGACACCACGTCTCATGTATCCATGTAGAGATTGAAGAGTAAATCCATTGCTAAGATAAAATTATTTTTACAAAAAATTGGTTAAAAAAGAAACATAGTAAATCATAGTTTTACACATTGGGCCACACCGGCCAGTCTGAATCGGTATACCATGTAGGTATCGGCCAAGAGTCCGGTCTGATATGGTCCGATACGAGACATTAGCGTGGGTTGGAGTGAATCCTGTCTAATGTCCCCCGTTTTCAGTAAAGCCAGTGTATAGCTGGTTTGCTGAATCAATCCGGTTTAATGTTGGGTTGGTTCAAAATATTGAATATTATTGTTCACGCGGTGGTGGGGGATAACCTTCTTATAAATAGAAAAATTGCAGCATTCTGGGTCTGGCTGTTCATGTACAAAATAAAAACAACTAAATGGTATGCTAGTTGAGTTGCCCCGTCAACCGTTCATCCACGGTTCAAGGCTCCCTATATCCGTTTTGTTTTAACATGTTTTTAATTTTTGATTCATTTTAAATGGCTCTTGAGCCTTAAAAATCTTCTTTGTTATATGTAATTATATTTCTTAACTATATTCTCATAATCTAATTGGTTTAAATTTCAAAATAAATCTAAATTGTGCTTAAAAATATTTTAACTTACTATGGGTAATTTTTTCTCTTAGCTATTATAATAAATTTAGCTCTAATATGTCCAGAATGAACTTTTAATTAATTTATTTTAGAATAAGAGAATATATTTTATTATATATATTTAATATATTTTATTTTGTATGTAAAAAGGGGAGATGTATGTCTTAAATATTTCATAACTAATATCATAAATAAATTATTATTCTTATAAGTTAAATATGTGGAGTAATTTGTTACTGCAATTTAAATTGATGATGTGTCTCATTCTTTAATTTTACTCCTTCCAATCACTTATAATTCTTACGGAAAAGTTTAAAATTTTTAATAAATATTTCATATTTTATTACATTCGGTATGACATATTAAATTTAATTTAACCTTGTTCCACTCGGTTAAATCGAATCTACTGTGTACCCCCTAACCAAAGGACGACATTTCAAATTATGCAATAAATAGAAATATATTTCCATAGATCGGGATCGCATTCATCGTCACAGTGAAATTGACACAAGTGCCCGTACTACCAATGACAGTTTCACCACATGGGGCCTCCATTTTTTCATTGCTTGCATTCAGGCCCGTATTGGATGTGATTGATAAGCACGAACGCCTGAACTCCAAGTTCCAATTAAACATCTCAAGTTCTCAAGCCCACATTGTTGTGACTCCAGGCCAATTCAGAAATCGCAACATTGCCGCCACTTCGACAGAGCAGTCCATAGATTTAGGCTCAAAGCCCATCTCTGAGGGCCGTTGCCATTTCAAACGCTCATTTTTTATTCCCCACCTGGCCACCCAGCAGTTGGTGGATTCATGCCCATTTTAAGAAGGCCCATTGTCAACTGTGGGAGGAGGTTTATTATGAGCCACACGAGATTTTTAAGTGATCAATTATTAAACGAATAATAATATAAATTTAATGTATTTCATGTATAAAAGATCATAAGTTTTCCTAAGGGGTCTCCTCAAAACAAGTTTTCTACTTTTTTAAAAAGTAGAATTTTCATTTGCCCACGAAAATAAACTATGATTATTTAATGCACAAAAATACATCAAATGTCTGCTTCATTTATAAATATTAATATATACTACTTTATTTGGTTATTTGGTTGACCACTTGAAGGGTGGAACGATGCCCATTCAAAATTCAATGACAATTTTTATGATTTTCATAATTTGCTTGACTTTATTATTTAAATATTGTTGGGTTTCGTGTGTAAAATATTTTAAAAACAAAAAACCAAAACAACATTTTTTAAATTGCCTATGGGTCAGATTTGGCCATGTGGCCACTGCTATCACTTGCAAGTTGTTAAAGTTTCAATATATCTATATATGTTATTCTATACCAACCAAATGAACGTTTAAAATTAAAATATTTTACTATTCCCTATTATGATAGGAAGGCTATTCAATTATAAGTTTGATTACTCTAATCTTACCTTCAACCGGCCCTTAAGCTCTTGGGGATAATAGGGGAGATGTTATTATTTAAATATTGTTGGGTTGTGGGTGAAAAATATTTTGAAAACAAAAAATCGAAGCAATATTTTTAAAAAATATCATTGGTTCAGATTGTAAATGTTTCAATATATTTATATATATTATTTTAAACCAACCAAATGAACCTTAAAAATTAAAATATCTCAATATTCCCTTTTGTGATAAGAAGGCTATTCAATTACAAGTTTTGTTTGGGTCAATCTCACGATCGAGCATCCCTTAGCCTCTTGGGGATAGTAGGGGAGATGTTATTATTCTTGACAGGCGTTCGAAGATTAGTAAGAAACGATAAATTGTTTTCACGAGTATAATCATGTGTTCGTCATTGCAAATAATATAAAGACAGGTTATTATTCATGGAACTCTTTTGAATAATGGTGAAAATAAAATAAAACAACTATTTTGAGTCGAATAAAAATATTTTCCAAAGCTTTTCATCCATCAACCGATTAGTGATGGGTATGATTTATGATTTATTGAGGGGAAGCCGGAAGCCCATGCCGTGTCATTTAAGAATTAGAAATAAATAACTCCAGCAATAAGTTTCTTTCAGAGAAGGCCAGGTGAGGTGCGAACATATGTCACGGGATCTTCCACCAAAAAGAAAATATTGTAAGGCTTTTCTTACAAGCTACAACTACCATAGATTTGCTTTGCAATAAGAAACCCAAAGATTTTTCTTTGACAAAAAACAAAAAAAAAGGCTATGGAGTATGGAATGAGATGATCCAATCCAACGCGGGAAACGTGGGCTACGGATGTTCTATAAAAAGGCCCACGTGCATCTCGTGTGCCCCTTCGTCTTGATTTTGAACTCGTCCGCCCCATCTCCACAACTTGGGGCTATCATTTACGATTTTTCTTTCGAGTTTTTTTTTGTGAGCTTTCTTTCGGGTTTTCCTTCATCCAACAAAAATACAAGTGGCCAAAAAAATATACGCTCAAGCTCAACTCATTTACAGTTAATTTCTTCAAATATTACGGATTGACACCTGCCAACTGTCATATACAAAAAAATACAAAATACCAAGACTAATATATATTTAATATATTTATAAACACTTTGATATACAGGCTATATTTTGTGTTTAAAACAATAATAATTAATTTAAATTGGGTCTTTCATGTGTTAAAAAAATCCTGCCCTTTCTTTAAAATAAATAAAAAGTTGAAATTTCTTTCAGTACATAATAAAACCCATTTTGAAGCCATTATAATTATTTTTTAACCTTAAACTCTTGTTTGGTATCTATTCTACTTAATCTGGCTATCTAAAATAAATTAAGTTATTATTATTTTTTGTAAACTATGCTTAATATAACAAGTTTTAATAATATTTTTTATTTTATGTATTTTGCTTCTTTTCGTTTTAACTATGTAGTTTGCTTATTTTATCCCTGTTATACAAGTGTCCTATACCACCTATACTACATACATAATACCTCAGATTGTAAAGATATCTTATATGCGTTTATTAGTTAAGTGTCATGTGCATCTAGCACGATACATAAGTGATATACTATCCCATGCTTATGCTTATACTTTAATTTGAAAATAACTCACTTCTAGAATATCATCTAATTTTCTAGAATATCATCTAATTAAATAAAATCTTTAAATATGCTAGAGGTATGCCTCTGTAAATCAATTAGCTACATTTTACTTAGGCATCTTATATCCTTCTACCGGTTCCCTTTTTAATTTATCCTTCAATTTATAACTTGTTATTGACCTAGAAATCACCACCTAAATCCTCACTAGTGAAATTTATGATCATCAATTCTTCAAATCATCTCATTACCGTTAATAACACAATCAGTGTTACTTTACCTCTTTCATCTTCATTTTATTACCTTTTTTATAATAAAATAATATATAGTTATGCATAATATATGATATAAAACATCCTATTAATTTTTTCCACATTTATTTTTTAATTATTTAATAATTATCCACATTTTTGTATCATCTAATGATCATTCTTCTTTATTGTCTTACAATTTATTGGTACATCGTATTAACAAAATTTTCTCTAGTAAGAAGTATCTTAAACTATATAGTATTATTATTATACTAGCCTCCCAACCCAGGACTTACTCTTAAATTTTTAACAAATTAAAGATTGATTTGCATAGTTCTATAAAAAACCTGGTTTTAATATCACGTATAACAACCCAATCTAAAATGTAATATAATGGGTTAAGTTATTTTTTAAAAGTGGTTAATAAAGTTAAAGATCTATAGTTTATTCCTATTTATAAAAAAAGATTTTAACTTCATATGTATTAAATATATGACTAAATTAAGAGATCTTACCTAAATCGTCTCTCTAAAATTATATCAATATGGAAAAAACATTTTAGAGGCTTTATTTAATAATAATAATAATAATAACTTTGTGAAATAGTTTGTTGAATATTTGGGAACAAGATTGGAGGGTCACTTGTAGAGTATATTTACCAAGTAATAATATAGTTTCTTTTCAAGGTAGTGTAAAATAAGTGTTTTTTTATTATACAGGTAGTATTGCATATTTTGGCGAAAATATTGGCTTGGGAACCACGTGGATGGTTTTGTCGGAGATATAATTCGGGTCTCTGTCCGCTGTTTGCATTTTTAGCAAAGTTCTTATTTAAGCATTTATTAAATGATTATGTCAACGGCCAGTTTGTACTTTGTCGTAAGTAAACAAACACTTTTAATATTAATATTGACAACAGATAGACGTGTTCATCACTTCGTTATAATTTTTTGTGTGGAAAAGGAACAATTTTTATTTGTTAGAAACTTAGAATTGTATCGAGAGTAAAAGGTGCAACGCTGGCACCGTAAATGTGGAAAGCAGTAACTTTTTTTATTTTTTGACCAAGAAGTAACTTTGCGAAAAGGGTAGTAACTCCGAAATATGCGCCTAGTGGCCGGTCTAAACTGACTTTTTGCAAATTCAATCTGACCAAACCGACGAGCCGTGTCCATTTAGAGATTCATTTTGAATCAGTAAAACAACTTGATGCAGCTATATATAATGCTCATTGCGTTGGGTTCATTTCCGGTCAATAAATCGGTGGGAGAGCTTCATCAAAGCTCTGTTACTTCTCCTCTGCATTCCATAACCTTCATGCCTCTCATCATATGAACTTGGTTTCCCAGGTAAAATTTGTGGTTCCTTTGATTCACTTAGCTACCGCAATTCAAGACAAAGGTTGGAAAAATCGTCCACGCCATGTCTCGAGCATATTTGTGCTTCTCCGTTCTAGTTCTGTTCCTTTTCTCCTGCTTACTGGTCAATCTCAACGGATCTCAAGTACAGAATTCTCTAACTTGGTATGTATATGTTTTTTTGGTTTGTGTTTTTATGTATGTTATGTTATCTAGGATGCTTTTCCCATGTGGATTAAATCGAGTTTAATAAATCCTTTAAAGCAAGAAAGAGCAAGTGCATTTTTTTTTACCAAGAACGCGACTACAAAGATGCTCGTACTTGGGCCTGCTATTTCCTGCTCAAGAATTTTCGTATATATGTACACCTGTTTTTAGTTTCATACTTCGCACCAAGAGATTTTCATAGTGCATACTTCTCACGAATAGATGTTAGACCGAAAGCCTTCTTCACCGGTGCATTTTGAATGCATCAAAATAATCCTTGCTTCATTTGCCAGCGTCTGTATTTTTTAAGTCTGTTTCGTCATACACAATTTCTTCAGAACCAGCTCGGTTTATGATTAGGTCACTTCATTGCCTATAATATCGAATATTGATCCTTTACTTGGTTGACTTTGATCCACGGGAAGAGATTTGGTGAGCAATGCTCCAGATCTCGGCGGCTCAACCGTCAAAGGAAGCGTCTCTGTTTTTCCATATTCACAAAGGAGTAAAATAACTCGGCCAGCCCAGACTAAGTGATTTTGTTTGAGAATAAAAGAAGAGGACTAATTATTAATATTACATGTAAGAAGTGAGAAATTCGCCGTTAGTGTCGCAACCAAGGGAGCGGCTAGTGAGAAGAAAGAGACGCATTATAACAAGAAAAATAATCAAATTGCGAGGTTGGCAGTAAGACCCACTAACAACTAGCCATAAATTACAACAAAGTACAACATAAAGCATGCTACTAATTAGGTGAAGGTGAGGGACCTTTATATATATATATTATTAATAATAGTTAGTACCAGGTTCTTAATAAATTCCCAGTACAAAAATTGGCCCATCATAAGCTGCCAATTCCAAATTGCGCGTACACGTATATAATATGTATAGGTCCATTGTATAGATGTATACATAAATATAAGGAATTGATATGTGTGTGTTGCACGTGATGGATGGATGGATGGCTGGCCTTTTTGGTAATAGGCGAATTGAATTTGCAGGGAGTTGCAGGACATCGAGGATGAAGCAGGGAGCTGGTCAGTATTGCATTATCTGTCCACATGGTTCAACAAATGGACCAAGAAGGCGTCGGTGGGCCATGAAGAGGAGTATGTCAACGCGACGTCGTCGTCGTCGTCGAGTGTTACCGGTACCAACATCGACGCCGACAGGAACAGCATCCCCTTGGCAGCAGATCTCTCCACCTGCCACAAGTCGCTGTCGGACGCGGACGCACCTTTGTACTGCTGCCCCCCGCGGCGGGAGTCGGAGGAGGAGGTGATCGACTTCCAGTTCCCCAGGGCCGGGGAGCCAAAGCGCATCCGGCGGCCGGCGCACCTGGTGGCGGACGACCAAGAGTACCTGGCCAAGTACGAGAAGGCGATCTCGATAATGAAGCAGTACCCGTACGAGGACCCCTTCAACTGGATGCGGCAGGCCAACATGCACTGCATCTACTGCACCGGCGCCTACGACCAGCTCAACTCCTCCGCGCTCTTCAAAATCCATCGCTCCTGGTTCTTCTTCCCCTGGCACCGCATCTTCATCTACTTCCACGAGCGCTTCATTGGCAAGCTCATCGGCGACGACACCTTCGCCCTTCCCTACTGGAACTGGGACCACCCCGACGGCATGGTCATCCCGCAGTTCTACTTCCGCGGAGCCTTCGTGGATGCCGACCGGCAGCGGTCGCACCTGCCCCCCACCGTGGTGGACGACAGCTTCGACTACGTGGAGAAGGGACTCAACTCGGAGGAGCAGGTGGACTCCAACTTGGCCTTCATGTACCACCAGATGGTGTCCGGGGCCAAGAAGGCGGAGTTGTTCATGGGGTGCCGGAGGAGGTTCGGCACCCAAGGGGTGTGCGACGGGCCGGGCACGATCGAGGTCGCTCCCCACAACGCTCTGCACACATGGGTGGGCAACCCGGAGCAACCGGAGAGGGAGAACATGGGGGCCTTCTACTCCGCCGCTCGAGACCCCATCTTCTACTCCCACCATGCCAACATCGACCGACTTTGGACGGTGTGGAAACAGTTGAGAGGCGGCCACCCCGAGTTCGTCGACCCCGTCTGGCTTGATTCGTACTTCTACTTCCACAACGAGAACCGTCAGCTTGTACGCGTCAAGGTCCGCGACTGCCTCGACATCCACAAGCTCGGCTACGCCTACCAGGACGCCCATCTTCCCTGGCTCCATGCTCGCCCAAAGCCATCCATCCCGCCAAAGGTTGCCCGCAACCTCCTCAAGGCGAGGGAGTCCCAACTAATTTCCAATTCCGGTGATCTGCTACTGCCTCCCACCTTCTCTTCCGATTTCGGCCCCGAAGGCAGGGTCTTAGATGCTGTAGTGAGGGTCAAGGTGTACAGACCACCCACGCAGGACTTGTCTACTTTCAAGAGGCCGGCGACGTCCTCATCGGATGATGAGGATGTGGAGGTAGAGGAGGTGTTGGTGGTGTACGGGATTGACATTAAGAAAGACATGTACGTCAAGTTCGACGTCTTTGTGAACGCCATCGACGAGCTCAGGTTGGGGCCCGAAGCCCGGGAGTTTGCAGGTACCTTTGTGAATGCTCGCCACGGCGCCCGGATCGTCCTCAAAGACGGCAGCTCGCCACCGATGGGTAAAATCAATTTGAAGCTGGGGATATCGGAGCTGCTCCAAGATTTGGAAGCCGACCATGACCAGAGCATTTGGGTGACTTTAGTGCCCAAGGGAGGTACCGGCGTCAACACCACCGTAGGTGGCATTCGTATTGAGTTCATGTAAGCCCATGGGTAGGCCCCAAGCAATCATCTTCTGTCAATTTTCCCTGGATGCCATGCAAGAAATCGATGTGTCCGACTTTACACGCTGGGAGTCTTCTTCTAGAAAACAACTGTTGTACAAGATCTTCATTTTTCTTATTGATGGGGGTAAAAGTTTCGAGTGAGTGGGTACTGGGTAATACATTTGTATTTATTTATTTGTTTTGGTATAAATAATTATTTTATAAGCTGTGAAATAAATATATACATATCGAGGGATAGGCTTTTGGCTCTATTCAAATTTGTAAAATGATGGGCAAATGTCCATCAAACAAGAGTAAATATACTCAAAATATATAAAATGTGGTTAGTGTGGAATAAGTTACAATTACAAAAATTGGTAAATACAACCTGCTACCGCAAAAGATCCATCTTTTGACAAAAACTAAGAAGTGTAATGTCATAAAGAGAAAGTATACTTAATAAAAAAAGTGATTTTTTTCTGTAATTAATACATTTTATTGAACTATCCATAAGAACCACGTTCTTATTTTTGTCTGACAAATATCCAACTATTAGTTTCATGGAATGAGTAATGGCTCAGGATTCTAAAAACAACAATGTTTGGAATAAGCGTGAGTAATTAAATAAAGTAAAATAGTTGCGCAACGAGAAGAAACACTCTTTTAAGGGAATCTATCCAAATCTTTATTTTATTAGGCCGTAGTTAAAAGACTTACATTCTTAAAAGGATGATGTTTATTCGAATATGACATATAATATAAAAAATATAACATATTATTATTGTTATTATTTACTAAATTTAAGGCTTTGAGACATTCCAAAATTGAGAAATATTTGCTGAACAGGTGCTGTTAGAGAATAATTAGCGAATCTAATTTTTCAAATTACTATAGATCATTCATTGGTGGAATGGAAAGAACTAGGGGAAGAAGGGCTCATTGGCAATGAACAAAAAAATAAAATAAAATAGGAAGGCAAAAAGAATTTTTGATTAAACACATAAAATCAACTAAACATTTTATTGAAACAAATATAGAATGAGAACAAATGGTTTTGCTCGATCCCTATTACCAGTTCTTTTACAAAAGTTGAGAACAATTATTATAGGCAGGGTTAAGCTAATGAGTTTGAATGTTAATGAACTATATCAAAGATGTTAATGAGTAGATCCACCCATGGGAAGAAGAAAATTTGGCCTCATATTATCAGTGTCTTTGAAGGTCGCACAAATTATTTCATGTATAAATAGGTCAAGTTATTATGCACAAGTGAGAAAATATGTAATATCCCCTAAATACTTAATCCTTCATCCTATACTTAGTGGAGGTCCAATATATTAGTAGAGATGGTGCATATGATATTTAACTTAGTTAACCATCTTTAAAAAAATAATTAAACCTATTAATTTGTACTTGTTGGAGCTAACCTGAGATTGTGTAGGATGATGGGGTGTGTTTAAAGACAAATTAAACCCATAAGCCATTGAAAATAATTTTGGAGACGTAATTACCTTAAGGTGGGTATAATGCAATATCCCCTAAATAATTAGTTTCGCATCTAACATTTATTAGAGATCTAATATATTAGTGGGAATGATGCATATATTCTTTAACTTTGTTAATGCCACATGACTAAAATTTGACCCAAATTATTGCTTTGTAAACGGATTGGTGCGGGAACCAATCTTGCAACACCCGATCAAGCTCAGCAGGGCATATCGAGTACCCAACACACATTGACTATAGGAAAATCCCCACCTTTATTTATATCAAACTCACAATACACAAAAGACACAACCACTGCACATCCCGTAGCATGCTGCAACACACATGAGAACCACACATCGAACGTGGGTTACATTGGATGCACTAACACACCCTCACTCGTTACAACCACAGCACAAGCAGGCAACTTCCAACTTTCACTATCTCAAGTTTCTTCCTTCGTGGTCCAAGCTCCTCACCTTCCCATCTGTGTTCCTCATTGGTTAAAAAGATCCTTCTGTTAATTATCTTTTTGTATTTTATTATTATCTATTTTTTCTCATTTTAAACATATAATAAATTGAGTCAATTATGTAAAAAATATAATAATTAATAAGGTGGTTGAGTGTTATGGGTGAGTTTGTGAAATCAAGAAGCTATAAATATATAATGAACTTTTTAGGGAGAGTCAATCAATGAAGAACATTTTCAAGTGAAATTTAAAATTAAATTATCCCATCCCTATTGGAGTGGAGAACCAATTATAAATGCCAAATTGGTAAGAAGGGTTTAAAAAGACCCATCAAATTTGTATTCAGAGCTGCTTGATACTGTTGGGATCGAAGCGCTTCTCATTTGTCAATTATGACAAACAAGACCAGAGCCAAGGTGGTAAAGGATTGCCTAACGGCACTTGAGCATGATGTGTGTGAGACTAAGGAGGTGATTCAACAAAATGAAGTATTAATTCAACGAAATCATGATTCTATCACCAATCAGCTATTAACTTTATTAAAGTTGATGAAGAGTAAATAGATTGGTAAGGAGAATGCACTAATCTATGACAATGATGATGAAGGTCTTGAAGAAAGCAATGTCCTAGAAGAACATACTATTACAATCATGTCAGATATCGCGCACATAAGTGGCAATAGGAATAGGAGGGTGACCCCCATTGGGAAGCGGCCAACCACACCACCCCCTTCTCACGTCCATCTTTCCAATCAGCCGACCACCCATTTTTGGAGAGGGCTGGAGTCTGGTCCCTCAACGCAGTGGCCGACTGTCTCCTGCCTATGGGACTGCCCCTCCCTGGAGTTCCACTGACTAGACAATGGGGCATCGCCCCATCCCATGGCCTTAATATGGTTGCTCATCCAGGGTTTGCACCCATCCAGGATTGCCGTCATTGGGCTTCTTAACATGGTGGTCAGCCCTCGCGGACCGGGATGGCTAGGGACAAGCCACGTTTGACTGCCTCGACGCTGTGAGTTGGATGGCGGCCGTTCGTTGCCCCTGTGGCCACTTCTGTTAATCGGGGGATGCCGCCAACAGTGGAGCTCCTGAACCACTAGACGAATGAGTTCTTAAGTATAATGATGGGGTTGAGGAAGAAATGATCAACTTGTGGTCCGATTATGTGTAGGCAGGGGAGTCTCGCTTTGACCTATATGAGTCATCTACTTGTGATCAGCCCTACGTAGGACATGTGTAAAACCCACGATTCGAGTCAGGGTTTTATATTCAGAACCGGTCGGTTCAACCATTATTTTCGAGTTGAGTCAGTTTTGGAATACGTGTACTGAGCCGATGCTAGTCGCGTGTATGAGCTATGAAGGTCATGCGTACCTAAGTATATGATGATAACGTCATGAATATAGCAGAATAGAATGAGTTATCAGAATATATAAGAGTATGCAAGTTGTTATTTTTATTTTTAATATATAGTAGATCGTAGAATTAGTTTTAGGCCGTTTACCGCGTCAAGACGCGTTACGGGCAGTTGGGTGGGTTGATAGTTCTAGAGCATATCATTATGATATATTGGTGTTTATTTGATTTTACGGGATTTTTTCCGATTTTTATGGATTTTTTTAGGATTTAATACGACTTAGTTATTATTTTTGACTCGAGCCGGATATGAGTCAAGTCTTATTTACGAGTTTGCCACCAAACACCTCCGATCTTCTCTTCTTCCTCGCCCAAACCCCTACCCCAACGCCGCCCATTTTGCTCGTCACCACCGCCGCTGTTGACGCCGCCCGGTCATCGATCGACGCTGCCTAACCCCTCCACGGCAGAAAGATCTGCCTATTCCAACGCCGCCCATTTTGCTCGTCACCACCGATGCTGACTCGACATTGCCCCGACCAGCCCCGGCCGCTGTCAGGCTGCCGTGACTCCGGAATCGCCTCGCCTACTGCCGTAGCTACATTTCGGTCGCGTCGCCGATTCTGCCTCCGGCGACCACCACCGCCACGATTAGGTGGTTGCCTCAGCCCCATCGACCGCCCAGTGACCTTCCCCAACCGGAATGGAGGCGAGCGCCGCCCATCCCGGCCGGATCTCCACACCACCGCGGCCGGCCTCTATTTTAGCCATTTTTCGGCCAGCCACCGCCTCGACCGACCATGTCGAAGTCGTGGATGCGTCGGGCTCGCCGAGCCGGTTCCAATGGTACCCTATATGACCCTTATCCAGCTAGTTGACGCCGCCGGTAATTGTCGCCGAAAAACCGCCAAAAAGGTGCCGAAAAACCACTGAAGCTGCCGGAAAACCGCCAGAACCTACCGGAAAATTGGATTCACGGGAATTCACCAGATCTTTCGCGGAGTTCATCCAGTCGATCCCGATTGAACGTTGGACGCCGATGAACGCCGAATTTGAGCTCCGAGACGAGCGACGGAACTCTAGCCGTCGTCGATTGCCGACAACGTGAGGTATAAATCCGGATTAATAACCCCTCGAGGATGATTTCGAAAACAAGATCAACCACAAGTTGCCTTCGGGCCTATTATATAAATCCCTACCCAGCCCTATATATATGTAGTTTTCGCGTTTTCAATGAGACGAGAGATGGAGAAACCGACTGCACGTACCATGAGCGGATGTTGTGACAATCAAAGCGGGCTCTGGATTAGTGCCAGCGGACTGTTCCATTCCTGAGGGATCCTGACAACTCCGCATTTGAGTTCCTCACACTCGGAGAACGTGGAGGTTTACGGGTACTGTTTAGTACAGCGCATGTCCGGACTTGTGGTTCAAAGGGTATTAAAGGCGACTGCTTGAGAGTATTCGGCCTTCGTGCTCAAGGCCAGGAGAAATATGGAAGTACGAAGAGGGCTTAGGATAAAGTTTTACGTGAAGTACTGAAAAAGAAGTGCCGAGAGCGGTACAATAGCAGCAAATCAGTAAGTTCGGGATGCTACCGGGTTTGTAGCCTAGTGGCTCCTCACTAGTGCCCTTTAAAGTGTTCACGTGGAGTATATAATGTTTTTTTCATACAAGAGTTTGCTCTCATAGCCAGCTAGTTATAGTTATTTTATTTTTCGGACCAGTAACACTTGTTACTGACGTGTTTTTATACTATATGTAGGTAATAATCACGAGTTGGAGGATCCAGCTTGGACGGAGGAGCATTGATGTTGCTTGCACACATGTCAGTCGATAGAGTGGTTTATACTTTATAAATGATGCTATTACATTGTAAATGATGTGAAATACTAAGACATGATAGGATATGATTAAATGAAATGATATGGTGTTATGACATGATGACAAAAGGTGAAATGTGATCAGAGTGCGCAGTAGAAGTGTGGCCCAAATTCTATAATGAATATACAGTATATTAGATTATGTGAATGAAATTGTTGATATATGCATATATATATATATATTGGTATATATTGTTTTGACAGCGTGGACCCAAATTGCACTTTAGGGGAGACTCTGTCTGTTTTATTTTAGAATTTTTATTGAATTTCATCGTAATTGTATCAGTGTGTGCTTGAATTGCATGTGAGTACCATGTTAGGATTTGTGCATTCATCAATGCATTGTGAGTTGTACCTTCGTCTTAAGATACTGAGATTGGATCCACATGAGTTAGGTTCGGGTTAGTTGACCTAACTGGGACCTGTAACATGCCAGTTAAGTTTGGGTTAGCTGACCTAACCGGGGCATGTAACATGCCAGTTCGGTTCACGAGCGTGAACCAGATTTGGGGTGTTACAACATGGCTTACCCGAGGATAGGTTTGGAGCTCCTGATCCACACCTTCCAATGGTAAACTACGGTGACCACAATGGGGGCAACCATTGATACTAACTTTATTATGGTTCGAATGATTATGAGGACTTCTACGGGGCCAGTACGGATAATATGACCCCACCTTGTGCAATTTAATCTCTTATTATGAGGATTGACTTTCCAATTAATAGTGGATTGGCCTACTCGATTGAGTAGGACTATTGTGCCCAACACTTCTTCCACTACCAGAAAACTAGAGAACGTGAAAAGGTAAAGTTGGTCTCTTTCCACTTCAAGCAAGAGGCCTTTCAATTGTTTCAATGGCGGAAGAAAACTCAACATATAGTTACTTGACATGGTATGTGGAAAGCTTTTTGTATTAGACTTGGTTCCACTGAATATGAGGATTTAAATGAGTCCCTATCCCATGTTCGATAAACAAGTACCCTCTGGCAGTATCTGAAAAATTCGTCTAGGGTTCGCCACAAGAGGCACTCATTGGTACTTTAATAGGCGATCTCAAAGAGATCACCTTGGATGTACTGGCCAAGATGTAGGATGATTGGCTGACTCAAAAACGGAAGATGACAAGCACATGGTAAGAGCCAGTTGGCCACAACCATACCTAGCATAGTGACCTACCAAAATGGGTAATGGCGTTGGAACCACTCTATGTTCTTTTGTCACTGTCAAAAAGCTTAACTCGACTAAAATAGCTTCCAAACGAGAGAAAAGGTTATATTATAACTGTGATGAGAAGTTTGTTCCAGGTCATCGTTGCAAAAATAATCCTTGTTTCTCCTCGATTGTAACATGGAGGATATAGGGGAACAAGAAATAGGTGATTTGTTAATGGCAACAGCTGTATGATATTTCGTAGATATTTCGTAGATGGAGCTAGCATTTTAATAATTTTCGTACAAAATTTCCATGCCCTACAATTTCTTAATTCCGTATGTGTTCAGCCTTAAGGTGGGTTGACAAATTTTGTGATTGTTTCGTCCTCAAAGGTTTGGTAGATATGACATGGTGATTAGCAAAATAAGATATATCAAGAATGATACAAAAGCAATTATCTATAAAGAAGATGGATAAACAAGTTTCCAAGTACAAGTATTGGGAGATAATCAGTATGCCATCGACAAGCTGATCTAGAATGCTCATTCCATACTATCACTCATTCCATACTAGAATGCTCACTCTAATTGTGATTCTTTATGAAAGAGCTCAATTCAAAATTGAGTTTTTGCCACTAGAAATTGATCAACCAACCTTCTCAAATACATGCAGAAAACCTTCACAAACATAAATATAGCTAACCACAAATCTTTTGCAAATATCTCAACCTCGTAAATCTTATCAACAACATCAAATGTCATACAAGTGTTATAGTGAATAACTAACACCTTTAGACACATTTCTAGGCACTTGCACAATGCCTTTGAAGTTTGGTCACTACAGGAAATATAAATAGCTAAAGAAGCATTAAACTGCCTGAGTAAATGAATGCACCACTAACCTTGTTGATTAGGTGAAGCAAAACTTCCCAGATGTGAAAACAGGAGAAACATTGCCAAAAAAGCTACCATCACGTACTCCAGTGATGCTCTCTTTAGAATTGGGCACATTGTTGTTTCTTTCATTCAAACTTACATTGCTAGGCAAGTGCTGAAATCTAGTAAGTAGAGGATAAAACAACCCCACGCCACTTCCACCAGTTGCAATGTCAAATATGCGACTACCTGATGCAGGTAAAACAGTGACCATTGACTGAAGAGGAAGAATCCGGGTAGTAATTTTTTCAGTTAAGCCATTAGAATTTTGTCCAGTTGAAGTGCCTGAAGGCCTGGATGGAATGGCTTGATTACTACTATCTTGTCCAGAATGGTTAGCAGAAAATCCTAGCATCAAAGACCCTGCAACATTAACAGAGGAGATCACATCTACAAAAATTTTCTTTTACTACACATTAAAAATACTGATTTAGCCAATCCATAGATACAGAATCTGCATGTATTCGAATATCTATGATCCTTGGGACCATTCCTGAACCTAGAGGACCACCAGACAAGCCTCCTCCATTGGCCAGTGAAGCAGGACCAAGGGTAGCCTCTGGTTGGAAAGGAAGAGGTTGTGAACACTAAAAAAAATGGAGAAGGCAATTGAACAATTGAATCATAATCCTATAGATGCAACATAAAAATGGGAGATGAGAAAAAAGGTGGAAAATGGGAAGCAACAAGTTGAGATGCTAAACCTGAACCATGATAGGATTAGGCCATGATCTAGACATAAAAACTGCAGGACCCGTATTTACAATTGCTTCAATCTGAAATAGAAAAAGTTGTGGGACCATATATATGCTACAGTCTAGCTTATATACCATAGTAAAAGAACTTGCTGGGAAATTGCCCATGCACAGTGTCATGATAGTGCGACCCAACGCAAGTACCAGTGCGGGCACCTAGGTTTTGAATTAAAGCCCAAGACCTCATTGCACTGGATTGAATGCGAACACGTTCTTCCACATTAGTTACACTTGCCTAACGTTCTAAGGGACTAGAAAGTTGCTACAAATACAAAAAGACATTCCATTCATATCAAAAAAAATTCTGTTATATTAAAATAACAGTGAAAAACAAAAGGTAAATCTTCAATTCAGATATACCTTATATCATAATATGTAAATCATCAAAGATATGAGCACAACCCTCAAATGAAATATACATTCATTCATAACAAAATCTCAAGACCTTCAGCAAATATTAGCTGTTGCATTAAAAAAGAACCCACGGGCAAAGCATCAAAAATAAGTCTTATGCTAATAAAAGGAAACAATTAGCTACTAACAATGAAATGCACTTAACAGTCAAACTCCAACAGGACAACTCTTTATATATATATATATATATAAGCAGTAGACAAGAAACAGGCCAAGGAAAAATGTAAAGCTACAAGTCAAAATAACTATTGCAAAAGATTACTAGAGCAATTCTGTATACGGGTTTACAAAGGCAACTTAATTTAAGGAGGGTCAAGATGGGAAAGATCAATCCTAGGAAAGATTTTCCACTGCTTTACATAGTAAAAATGTTCCATTAAATTTCAACTTCTCAGGTATACGGTGATAAGATATTGTACTGAAAGTCATATCAATATAATTATCTACTGAAGAAGGTTTTTTGAAATCCAGCTAATAAAAATTTTGGATGAACATATTCAAAGAGAAGTTCTCATCTCAGAAGAGAACGATCTCATAAATCACGCTGTACAAATACCAAGCAGTACATGCAAGGAACAATAATAGCAACTAGGCAATAAAGAACCTAGAAATGTACATGTACGCTAAAACAATTAGCATAAGAAACAGAGCATGTTGATAAAAGTTCAGCAGCTTGACCAATAAGTAATTGTCTTGCAGAAAGCATCAAGATGCTGGTGTTGGCATCAGACTTTGGCCATCATTTTGACGAACAATAGCATTAGATTCAACTCTACCAACATTTTGGGCTCCAGAAGGTTCAAAAGGACGACCATAATCTCTTACTGCATAGCAACTAATATTAGAAAAAGTACTACGGAAAAGAATAACAAAAGACAAGACTGACCCTTTAAATCAAAATCATGCTCCAAATGGTTTATATATTGAGATAGCATCAACAAAGAATCAGGAATCACCTGAAAGTTAATGAAAAATTTGTGATGTTATTGAAAAGAAGAATGAGCTTTAGAGAAAATGGCATTCCAATCACTTACAGTAGGATGAGGACCAAAAGAAACTCCTAACACGCAAGAACTACCACGTAGAGGGTTTCTCAAGGAAACATCTTCAGGTAAAGCATGAGCCATGTCCAACCCTCCATCAGTACTTGACATCTCAGCAGCCTTTTAGGTTACATATTCCTGACATGGGAGATAGCCAATAATAACATTGTTAGCCACTTCCCTACCAGACTAAATTGTGTGAAATTTGAGCACGATATCAATTCTCCTCCCCATCCAAAAAACTCTGGGGGCTCCACACCTGATATTCTGATACTCAAATCTACTATAACAGCTTCATTTTTTTCTCATTTACTTACGGATTTGCAAAACCCACAAAGTCTAATCTCCTCTCTCAGCCCATCTACCTAAGACTTGGTTCCTTATCAAAGCTTTGAATAAATTCTTGAACTCAACTATAGCACCAGAAAACAAGAGAAAATGGGACTCCAATACCAATAGCGGTGCCTGCCAAAACGAAAAAAGATTGCAACACTACCATAGGAACCTTTCAGGTCAATAAAAGAGGGAATTTTGCCCAACAAGTTATGTAAATATGCTTAGCAAAAGTAAGAAAGCTCCAATAGAACACTTAGCAAACCACCACCACTTGTCAAGGCTGATCTGCAGTCTAAATTAAAGATTAAGGACTTAGGGAAGTTGCAGTATTTCCTAGGTATTGAGGTGCAAAGAGGTGATAAAGGCATACTTTTATGTCAGAAGAAGTATGTTATGGACATGTTGAAAGAAGCAGGTTTGTTGGGAACAAAACCTGCAGACATTCCTCTTGAAACCTCTTTCAAGTTAGAGTAGTCAGGGAGAACTACTACAAGATCCTACAAAGTATAGACGACTACTAGGCCAATTGTTTTATCTTACAATCACACGGTCAGAGTTATCATTTGTGGCAAGCCTACTCGGTCAATTCATGCAAGAGCCCAGAATGCCACAACAGATTGTAGTTATTAGAATTCTAAGCTACTTGAAGAAATTCTCTACCAGAGGGATGTTGTATAAAAAAAATAGTGGTGTTAATCCACTACAGATTCTATTGCTGATTCAGATTGGGCAGGATCGATCTATGTCAAGTCAAAAAGCAAGATTTGCTAGCAAATATCATTTAATCAAATTCTTTTGTAATGTTTGACCCCAAAAAATTAAAGCAACTAACCTCAAATCTGGGGAACTCAAACAAGGCGTACAAAACCACCCTTGGATGCAGCCATAAACTGAGCAGATCAACTGCAAAAATATAATAACATCTTGTAAGCAAAAGATTCAGCCCACAAACAAGATTTTTGACATTGTAATAGTAGGGAACTGTTTGATACTAACTCACTGCCAACCAAATTAACTATGGTACTGTTCCCAATCCTATTAACTGCACAGATATTCCAAGCCCACATACCTCGTTTGAAATAGGTCCCCGTGCTAGGTTGTGCTTTTATTTCGTAAATGGTGAAAACCTTGAGCAACTTGAGACCATAAATCTGCCATATTGTCTTAAGAAAACAGAGGAGAACTTGCTGCTTCAGGTTGCAAGTCCCCTCTTTTTCTTCTTGATTTATATTTTTGAATCAAGGGCGTTTTTTAAAATTAGATGACATATCATGATTTGCCTTTCAATTTACGTTGATGTTTTTACTAATGCTTTCCTTCCCCTAAAAATTTTTAAAAAGTGATTTGATTGGTACGATCCAAGGTTTCATCTTATATGCATCATATCGTAGTACAAATTCTAGAAAGAACCAAGGCTCGATACTCGATATGGAATAATATAGCATTTCCTCATTCATTACCATCCAATCAAAAAGGTTTTTTTATTGGATGGGTTGATTTCCCGATGAATCCTAAGAAAAAAATGCTTTTTGTTCTCAACAATTTGATAATCATTGGATTGAGTCATAGTGTTTTGACTAAAGGTCCTAGTATCCATATGAGTCCAGTCTTCAATATTAATATTTTTTTTTATAGAAAAGTCAACACTAACGCCCTCCTCCTCCCCTCAATTTCGTACCCCAAAAAATATAGTTAGTCTTCTATAAGCTACATCCACATACAAGGGCTAAAATTACCAATCCATATTTTGACCAACAGATAAATAGTTCCAAAAATATCATGGCAGGATGATGATGGGAAAAAATAGACATCAAATTTTATTTACTATTTGTATCAAAATTATCTCACCTTAGGTTTTGCATATATAAATAATGAGTGTTTCAATTTTCACCTTAACCTTATTTCAGATAAAACACATAAATCTTTTCCCCTTTGAAAAAATTAAGATATAGGTAGACAAAAAAATCCTCAACAAAATTTAATAATAATAGGTAGGAGAAATAGGGTTAAGACCCTTTAAAAATCCTCTACAAAAAATCATCAGGTAATAATAATAGGTAGACAAAAAAATCCTTTACAAAATCCCCTTTGAAGTATTCCTCTCCACATCCCTCAAATGCAGAGGCAATACCACCACCTGATCTGTTGAAACAACTTCCCACCTCAGCATTGCCATACCCAACAAGACTGATTGGTCAACTTTTCATAAGAAGAACCACCACTCTATCTTTGTTTTATAACATATAATGTGCAATATAAAAAATTCATTCGTATATGGTCAACTAGATCACTTTTACCTGATGAACTACTACCTATCCAGTGTGTGGTCAATAAGTTTAATTGTCTTTCAGAGATGGTCATTCTTTCTACTGATTCAATACGTACGGTAAATGAAATGCATTAATCAATTACATTTTATCTCTTTGACTTGCCCTAGATTTCCAATTTCTTTTAGATTGTTTGAATCCGTTGAATTGTGAAGAATTCTTTTCTTTATAACAAACAGCTCATGAATTCTTATACCCAAATTAAAGACTTTTGTCCTCCACTTATCCTGCACTGCAGGAGCCGCCCCAAAAGAAATCTAGTTAGAGTTATTGAATTTCCAATTTTGGTTTCATCTTTCTCAAAGTTAAATCCAAAATACGTAGTAATTCTCTACATTTATAGTCTACAATAGACACTTGTTAACAAGGGTGAAGATGATAGATCTTCTAATACATCAATCAATGAAGGGAAAATGAAAATAGAATTTTCTTAAATGACTTTTATTGATGACTAAAAACAGTTAGTTAAGACTGCCAACAACTCACCAAAACCGGCTAGACCACCACCTACTCCAAGTTCAATAACACGCTTCCCTTGCAATTTGCTGCGACAAAATCTTCCTCTTCTGAAATTCTTTTCCTGATCTAATGTTAAAAAATTATACAAACATTCACCCATAAACAAATAAAGACTGTTGTAGTTAGTTGATTGAATATTTCTTGCACATCACACCAAGCACGCTTAGAAGACTGATTAAATTACGTACACCACTATTTCAACCCAAACCATAGGATCTATACTACCATACAAAAATACCAACTCCACGTAAAAGTAAAAGAGCAGAAACAGACTAAAACATAAACTGGTGACTCAATTATGTTGAGTCTACCGAAAGATGACTTCATATATATATATGTATAACAAAGATTTGTCACAACAGTTCTAAAAAGAAGGCTTAAGTCCCTGTACACCCCTCATTCCAACTAAGCTAATATTTATCTTTAACAAACTTATAACAAACACGATATTTACAGCTTGGCAAATATAAACAGATCAAGAGTTAGTTCAGTGTCAAACAAACAAAGATACTACAGATCAAGAGTTAGTTGAATAATCAAATGATGTATTAATGCTATATGACATCAATATCCATATTAAATAAGGAAATGTTGTTAAATCCAATTACAGACCTTCGACTGCATGACTCGTGAAGTATTCCTCTCCACATCCCTCAAAAGCAGAGGCAATACCACCACCTGATCTGTTGAAACAACAACCCACCTCAAAATTGCCATACCCAACAAGACTGATTGGTCAACTTTTCATAAGAAGAAACACCACTCTATCTTTGTTTTAAAACATATGTGTAATATAGAAAATTCATTCGTATATAGTCAACTAGATCACTTTTACCTGATAAACTACTACCCATCCAGTGTGTGGTCAATAAGTTTAATTGTCTTTCAGATAAATACAACTCATTTTTCTCAAGGTTAAATCCAAAATATTTAATAATCCTCTACATTTATAGTCTACAATAAACACCTGTTAACAAGGGTGAAGATGATAGATCTTCTAATACATCAATCAATGAACGCAAAATGAAATACAATTTTCTTAAATGACTTTTATCGATGATTAAAAACATTCAGTTAAGACCGCCAACAACTCACCAAAACCGGCTAGACCACCACCTAATCCAAGTTCAATAACACGCTTCCCTTGCAATTTGCTGCGACAAAATCTTCCTCTTCTGAAATTCCTTTCCTGATCTAATATTAGAAAATTATACAAACATTCACCCATAAACAAATAGAGACGGTTGTAGTTAGTTGATTGTATATTTCTTGCACATCACACTAAGGACGCTTAGAAGATTGATTACATTACGTACACCACTATTTCAACCCAAACCATAGGATCTATACTACAATACAAAAAATACCAACTCCACGTGAAAGTAAAAGAGCAAAAAAAGTGTAGACTTAAGAAAATCGAGGTTCTAACAAGATCAAAAGAGATTTCTAATTATTGAGTCCACCGAAAGATGACTTCATAGACTTCATATATATATATATATATATATATAACAAAGACTTGTTACAACAGTTCTAGAAAGAAGGCTTAAGTCCCATTACACCCCTCATTCCAACTAAGGTAATAACTATCTTCAACAAACTTATAACAAATACGAGTCTATTTAGCTTTCACATGGATACTTTATCTTGCACTTAGATATTTATGAACATATGTTGACTTACAAAAAATAGAATCCCTAAGTACTCAATTCTGATCGGAAAAGTAACATATATAAAAATATTTATATTTCAAACAGTTCAAAATATTTCAACATAAATCTTACCAAAAATTTTACGAATACCATGGATGCATTCAAGAAAGTGGTACCCAGACGTTTTGAATTTGGGTCCTGAACAATGACACGCAACTCAATCATTAAATATAATTTTTTTTATGTTAAAAGGCAGTGCATTAAAGGTGTGCAAAAGTGAATGTACAACTTTAATTTCGGTAAATATCGCCTATTTTCTTCAGCTAAAAATGTTAAAGGCATTATTTTATTAATATCAAATATCGGACATTCACTTGGGTAAAAAAATATCTATGTTTAGTTTGTTTTAATTCGATCAAATTCGGTCCATTAAATTCGAGTCACTAAATAATTGGTGTTTAGGCATGGAAATAAATCCTTAAGGCGTTGAGTAATACAAGTTCTTATGGTCATATGCCCTTCAGAATACCATACCCTCTTTTTTCCAACTTGACTATTAATACAAGACTTAATTAAAGTTTAAAACTTAAGATAGATGTTAAGATCCCCAAATTTATGCCAACTTATGCTTGTTACTCAATATGATCTAGACAAAGAAGTAATAAAGCAACTAAAAATTTAGCAACACTTCTACCACAAGAAGAATAACAAACATTTCATAATATTTACACCCGAGATTTACAAACACTCGTTAAGAACATGGGCAAATCAAATCAGAAATATATATCAATACAAAACAAAGAATTTTATCATACAAAAATAGTCGGTCTTTGTTATGTTCCCATATGCTCCTAAATCAAACAATTAAGAGTTAATAAGATGTCAATCAAATTAGAAATCCCCTTTGTCAATTACACCTAAAAGAAGGATCCCTGTGGTGTGTGATAGTCCATTAGGTTATTATTCTCATCAGCAACCTAAAGAATACAATCAAACACATGCTTAAATATACTTACCTTTTGCTCCGATCTCCACTAATATAAACAATGCCAATTTAACAGAATCAATAGATCTTTATAGGTTATAATAAGACCTGAGGATAGGGACAAAAAATAGGATAAACAAGATAGAAAAATCAGAAGCTCATACACACCCTAGTATTAAAAATCCTTTCTAAATCCTAATATATATATATATATATATAACAAACCCCAAACACCATAATAATACGATAAAAACTTCCTTCAATGTAATAACAAGTTAACCCAACATAAGAATTAATTTTGCTTTGTTTTCCATAGGTACCTGCCTTCTTTTTCCTTTTTTCTTTTATTTCAAATCGATAGAAGCCCATTGCTTCATCTTGTACATACCGATATAGGATCATTGCCTCCTCTTTTTTCTTTATATTTTTTTCCTTTTTTTCTTTTTACTCTCTTTTATTTCAAACCGATGGAAGCCCATGCTTCATCTTGTGCGTACCGGTAGAAGATCATTGCCTCATTTTTTTTCTTTTTGTTTTTTTCCTTTTTTTTTCCTCTCTTTTATTTAAAACTAGTGGAAGCCCATTGCTTCTACCAGTGGAGGGTCATTACCTCATCTATTTTCTCTTTGTTTTTTTTCTTTTTGCTCTTTTTTATTTCAAACCAGTGAAAGCCCATGCTTCATCTTGTGCGTACCGATGGAGGATCATTGCCTCATCTTTTTTCTTTTTATTTTTTCCCTTTTTTTTCTTTTTGCTCTCTTTTATTTCAAATCGGTGGAAGCCCATTGCTTCATCTTTTGCGTACCGATGGAGGATCATTGCCTCATCTTTTTTCTCTTTATTTTTTTCCTTTTTTTCCTTTTTGCTCTCTTTTATTTCAAACCGGTAGAAGCCCATTGCTTCATCTTGTGCGTACCGATGGAGGATGATTGCCTCATCTTTTTTCTCTTTGTTATTTTTCCTTTTTTTTCTCTTTTGCTCTCTTTTATTTCAAACCGATGGAAACCCGTTTTCTTCTTTTTTATATATTTTTTTCAAAGCAAAGTACAAGAAAAATCCACAATATCGGCTCAATCACCATTATATGAAAAGCAACGCCCAACCAATACTACTAAAAGTTCCATCCTTGTTAGAATATAAAACGAATTCAAAACACTAGGGTGCTAGGACTCAAACAGCTAGATATATTTTTAATAAAAAGGCTAAGGCTAAAAATATGGTTTCTAAGCAAATACATATAATAAAAGCCATGAAATTGTGCGCAAAGGATAATTCAGATTAGGTAGGCTTGAAGAAAGGCCCAAATTCATCAAAAAGAGACTACCTATATCATTTTCCATCTACATGGCAAGTCGAATATTTCGCCTCAAAAGTCGCTAAGGTAAATTCTAAAAGTCATGACCATCATGTACAATCTTTATTGCATCATAATCATAGAAATCATTTAAACTAAAGGACCGTGAAAATAATATAGGGTGGGGAACCATCTTTCAAATGCAATCTATTACTCAATTCATCCCTCATATCAATTAATCATGTTTTCCCAAGAAAAATAAGGCTTCACATATATCTATCATTAAATCAAAGGACTAATATATTGTTGCATGATAAAATTTCAACCATAACCTAAACTATCTACATAAATATCTAAATCTAAATAGAATTTAGCGTAAACAATGATGCACAAAATGAAGACATCCCCCAAACTTTACTAAACATTGTCTTCAATGTATGAAAAATAATGAGAATTAAGTTTAGGAGGTCTCCCTAAAACCATAAGTAGGTGGATGCTCATGATTATATTGCTCAAAATACTCCTTGACTCGCGTCTCTACAAGCAAGGAAAGATCAATTAGTTCATCCCAATCAAATCATTCCCTGTTTAAGCCAAAAATTAAAGAAAAGCATAATTGAATTTACACGTTCTTCCCAAAGGAAATGCCAAAGAACCCACTTCTGCATCCCACTAATTAATGCCCCAATATGCTCAAGCATATTCTTGATCCCATCAATTGTAGGAATAGCTACACCGAAAACTCAGCCTATTAGCAAATAATAGTTAGAGGACGAATTGAGTATAAAAATAATGCATGACTCATAAAAAAATGGATCCAAATGAGGGTAACTAGGGCTCTAAGAGTAGAGTGCTTCAAAAAGTAGTTGAAGTGCGAGTAGTCAATAACCTTGCTATAATTAGGGGCTCCTTATTTGAGGTTTTGAGGTTTGTCATCTTTCCCAACATCGGCCCTCCTTGGTAACTCATCTCCTATTCGACTCATCGAAGACACCAGCAAGGATGATCAAGACATGGAACTACATGTAGTTGTTGATGCACCACTTTCAATAACCTGCAGTCCAAAAAAAGAATGAATCTGAAAATCCACAACACTCCTCTTTGTTGTCTAATTAAGAGGAGGGATAATTGGACAAAAAAGGAAAATTATAACTTAGCATGAACATTAAAATTTACGATATCATTTGTAGGAACAACCACTTTGTTTTTTTTTTATAAAAAGAAAGAACTGAATGACAATGATCAATTTAAGCCAATTCACAATAAAAAAGGTAAGAAAAAATGGTGGTTAGAATCAAAGCAAATTATAGTAAAGATAGAGATGTAAACCAATGACAATTTTTCAAGGTCATGAATATGGTATGCTCAAGCGCTTTGATGTACCTAGTTAGGAGGCAAGTAAGGCTTTGACGAGAAGCCACTTCCCAATTGAACTCCAGCACCAGCAACAAATGCTGCCATCAAACCGCTGCCATCTGCCTTGCAAATATCTGTGCTACCTTGCACACTTTTTCCACATCCCTCATGCTCATGCTTGCATTTTTTTCCACCACCCTGACGAACACAATAGTTAGTCTGCCCTTTTGCACTATTTGTGCACTACCATGTACACTTTTCTCGGACAATCACCACCTCCTTGGAAGGAGCAGCGTTTCTCTCCTCCATGACCTTTACAAAAAGTTGTACTTCCTTCAGCTCCTTTAGTGCATCCTAATGCAATGCACCTCTTGCTAAGAAAGTTAGAAAGAATATGTAAACATATAACAACTATGGAACATTTTAATAATAATTTATGAGGAGTTATGATTAATTTAAGATTAGTATGTAAGGGTAAGTTCAAATAGAAGGAAGAAAAAAAAACTTTGTCAATCACCTTGGGACTCTTCTCGTGGTCCTGGGGCAATAGCTTCACCGCTGGGTGTGCCTACAACGACATGAGCAACTTGGATGCCAATTGCTCGTCTTGTGACGGCGTCGTTTGCTACCAAACGCGTATACCAAAGGGGTCAGGCTGGCCAGCATAAACATTTCCTCCTTTGACATCCACTCCAAGTTCTCCCGGTCGCCCAACAATTTAAACTGTGGCTACGCCTTCTTGGTGAAGGTGGATAACTTCACCTTCCAACCTGATTTCGATCTCAAGGCCGACCAGCTGCTCTAGAACAGGCCAACCATGCCCGTGCTGGTTGACTGGGCCATTGGCCGTAGAAGAAGGCAGATAACTACACTTCATCAAGCTAAACCCATCAAAAATAAAAACTACTTCTAAACTCATTTTTTCAACCAGAAACCACACCTTTCCAATAAAATCATACAAATTAGACATCCCACATAGTAACTACCAAAGCAACAACACTCACGGCACCCAAGAAAATAACATGACTATCATTTTTCTAAAAAAAAAAGGGATACAGAGAGAGGCAACAACTTTACACAAGAGACTACAGGAAGTAGAAGAAAGTAGCAGGGGACTTCTTCGGCTTCCCCATCAACTCCTTGCTCAACTTCTTCTTTTTAATACTCAGCTTCTTCCCCACCCCTGACTTCGTCTCAGCCGTTGCTGCTTTCTCCCGGCTTTGAAGCCCGCCTTTCTTTGCTACCTTCTTCACACGTATAATATACCTTTGCACGATAAAATTTAAACCATAAACTAAACTATCTGTATGAATATCTAAATCTAAATATGAATCAAGCGTGAAATGAACATTAATAGAATAAAAGAAAACAAAAAGTGAGATCCAACATCTTTACAGAGATTTCATAAGAAGACACCATTCTAATTCATATCTTTGAATGCAAATCATACAATCAATCACCTTGAGAACTAAAAATTACAAAGATTATGAAAAAAGTAAATTTTGTATTTCATTTTTATTGCCATAAAAGAATTACATGTATAAATGGCAACCATACCTACCCATCAACATGTTCTATAAAACTAAATTTACTAACATTCATGATGGTTTAAGCAGATCTTTCAAGAGCCACAATACTATTAAACCGTCTGATGCTCCTCACTAATAAACTTAAACATGCAAAATAATAATTAGATAAACATAAAGAACTCTAAATCAATCAATTTTCAAGCAGCGTATAATTTGCTCCATACTCTCAAGCCAGCAGAACCTTTACTTAAAAATTCTCAATTTGTAAAGAAACACTGCCATACTTGTACTGGAAGTAGCTTTGAAGTGGGAAGGTAGAAAATTGCAACTTGCATATGTCAAAAACTATACTCTGGTTTGAAGGGTTACTCTATGGTCCATTTGTGCCTTTGTTTAAGTTTAAGTACATGGCAGAAGGAGTAATATTTTCACGGGTCAATAAATCCCTCATCCACCAAATGCAAAAACCGAAGGTTGGAGATTAGAAAAGGATATACAACCATGCAATTTGTAATCTATTCTTCAAATTTTATATTAAAAAAGTATGGAATGATTAACATGACAGTATAGAATAATTTATTCTCTTAGACAAAAACACATGGGAGATTCAGCCTTCTAATCCATCAACCCAAGGATTATTCAGATTTGAGTTGAACACGCCGTCAAAAACTTGAACTTACCTAGTAAGTCAAACGTTTGAAATGTTGACTATGGATCTAGTAACAAAATAACACAAGAGCACAGAGATAACATTTTGGCATCTCTTTTTACAACTTTCAACATAACTCTCCTTGAGGATTTTGTCAAAGCACAGGATGAAAATATCATTAACTTGATGATACATATTTTTTAAAATCACTAATCAATGCAGCAAGGCAAGCCAATTTAGTATTAAGGATTAGAAAATACATAGAAAAAAGTGAGAAAGCAATTGAACAATACACGTACAAATTCAAAAGGAAAACAATTCACTCATATTAAAACTCAGTTTGAAAAATAATTGCCATCAAATAGTGATGTTTTTAAAGTATAGTTATAGTTAGCGATGTAGCATGGGTTAGAAAACAGATCACTAACGTAGCTAGCAAGGATAAAATGACTTGCAACGAAAAGATTGACCCTCAAACTTCTAAATGAAACTAAAAAGGCCCGTGAGCAAGCAAAACAGTAGAGGTTTAATCACACAATTCCAGATCAGTCCCTGCTCACGAAATAGTTCAGGTTCTAACAGAAATCAGCACTAGAAGCACGAAGAGCTAACTATCAATGACCTGCGCATAAGGGACAGACCTTAACAACATGCAAGACAGACCCAACAATCAGTGATTAGCTGCAAGACCGTAACGCAGACTCGAAGCAACCTAAATCAGCCACAAGATACCACACTCCAAGAAGAATTCTGGTAAATTGTAGAAGAAAGAAAAGGAGAACGAGCAAAAGAAATATGAAGATAAGAAAAGAACAGAGATAAATTTTAGTTGCACAGAACTAGCAAAAGATATATGTGTGCAAGATAAAGTAATACAAATAACATGAAAGAAAAGGGACAGATTATTTACTAGAAGAGAAAAAGCAAAACTGATGTTTATAAATGGTTAGCATTGAAATTTTAGTAGATCCACGAAATCTAATTACAAACATAGCACATATTTATGCTAAGGCGAGAACAAAATAAAGATATTGACAAGTATTAGAAGATCATAACAAGTCACCTGCCATGAATAGCTTCATTTTTTTCAGTGTCAACGCAAAAAGAATCTGCACTACGTATCACTTAATCGAAGAGCAGAAGCCCCATGTTGGGTATATATATGTGCATTCTAAACATTAAAAGTTAATAAGAAACCTACGATTTTATTTACTTTAAGTGTTGGTCAACTAAATCACAAGTTTTGCATAATACAATTTTACAGAAGCAGTGGAAGCAACAGCAGATATAGAGAAGGCAGTGGTGACCAACTAAGATTACCAACACCTGAAGCAATAATGAAGAAGATACAAAACAGTAAGGTGATATAGTGACAAAGACAATTGGTTAGAACGGCGATCATAGCTATCAGCAATAAGCATAAGAGATATGTGGAGGTAAGCAAATGACATGTTGTCACTTCCCACCTGCTTTTTGACAACAAACCAGACGTTTGTTTGTGCATTTTTTACCAACCATCACAACAAACACAGCCGACACATCTAAAGAAAAATATATTCACACACAGTGAAAAATATACCACCAGATATTGATTTCAGTTATTTCTACGACACAAGGTAACAAACTCTTTTATCTATAACCCCCAAAAACACTAGCTAACATTATGAATTGTTTTTAAAAAAGAAAAAACATTTACAAAGAACTTGTAAAACTTGGCAAAGTTTATTTCCATCTCAATTAGCTCCTACTTGTACAATGCATAACTCACATCAATGAGATCATCAATTCTATTGACAACAAATACCATAAAAGTATATTTGCAGAAATCAATCAGGAAAACTGGGGATTAGTAGATACCTATCTTAGATAAAAAAAATCACCAAACTTTATATGAATCGATAGTAATATTCCACAATTGCAATCCGTCAAAAATCTCCTGCATCGAAGAAGAAAAACAAATTTGCACTGGAAACACTAAATCAAATATCAAAGACAGCAGCAAGAACACAAAGCAATCAAGATCGGGGACTCACAACCAATGCCTTCTGAAGGCACATGGCCCTCTTCTTCGGCCTCCGGGAGGGTTTGGACCCCGTCATTGCCAAGAAATCGTCCTCAATCTGCCGCCGGATCAGCGAGACGCTGATCCTCGGCACCTCTTTTCTGAAATCGAATCGCTCCGGCGCCATCACCCACAACCGGAGAGACGTCGGCCGCCCCTCGGCGGCCGGGGTGAGGAAGCCGCCGGACTCCGCCTTCCTGTCCTCGCACCCGCAGCCCAAGCCGGCCATCACTACGCAAGCGCCGCTTTCCTCCATCCGGCTGCCCCCGACCCGGGCTTCTCGAGCGACGTCTCCGTCGCCGCCGCAACGGGGACATTTCCCACGGGGGCCGACGAAGCGGAGTCGGGAGAGAAGCTTCTCCCGGACGGTCTCGGGGCCATCGCCGGCGTCGATGACGAGGGGCGGAAGTTTCTTGACTAGGATGGCGACGGTGGAGGGAGGCGGGGGAGGCCGGGGAGAGTGGGGAAGCGGTAATTTAATGCGGTGGAGGATCCTCTGGTTCTGCCACATGAGGAGGGGGGGCTGTGGACGCGGGATGAGGTGTGGAGGCGCTGTTCGGCCCCCCGCCATGGATTCGAGCCGTTGAGGGAGGAGAGTATCGCCGGCGGTGGAGAGCGGCGGCGGCGGCGAGGGTGGGTGTGAAGGCGGCGGCGGCGAGGGTGGGTGTGAAGGCGGCAGAAAAGGAAGGTTTTGAGTTTTTTTTATTTCTTGTTTTGAGTTTTTGCTGCTTGTGTAATGCCACCCCTTTGGAGCCGGGTCGGGTTATCGTGTCGGTGTCTTGTTTACCCGTAGACTTTGATATTTCGGGTGGCACTGCAGTTGGACCTTGGCTGGTGCTTCATCCCACAAATTTTAGACAATATAGTTTGTTCATACCTATCTACTTAAATTGGAAATTTTTTTTATTTCAGACCCACGTCAGCGTTAGACTAATGCATGATCCACATAATTTTTAATAGATATTAATAAAAAAATATGTATTGGTCTTAATTATTTTTCTTATCAAACCCCTTTAATAAATCAACCTTAATAGATTGCTTAGGATTTAAATTTAAAGTTTAGAGTTCATGGTTTAGGATTTGAAGTTTATGATTTAAAGTTATGGTTCAGGATTGTGAAAAAAATTTATTCCATGCTAATGGCTACTGAAAAAGACAGAACAAATTATCTAGTGTGATTTAGGGGTAATTGAGTTTAATTTGATTACACCATCCTATGATAGGAGCAGGCGATTACAGACTCTTACTCGGTGTGACTTGGATCCATTTGCTATTGCAAATGTGATTTGTGAGGGTGAAGTAAAGTGGACCATTTTCCTCTCTTTCTCTCTGTCTCTCTCTCTTGTTTATCTGTTCACGGTTTATATTGGTTTGAGTTTGTTTGCTCTCGATTATTGTCGTGCCATGTGCTTATGTTATGTTTGGGGGTGGGGGGAGTATTAGACTTTTTATTGGATATAATATGGCACGTATAATTATTTCAGGGTTAGTTTTATATTTTAGCTTTCCTTTTAATTTGGAGTTTTTAGCTGGTTCTTTAATATTTGCAGCAATCTAGCTCATTTATGATATTCAATGATGGTAGTGTTCGTATCTTGTTGATAATGTTCGCATGATTTAAAATTTTTACATGTTTCTGTCGTTGATTCTTATTCTCTACAATATTGGAATGATCTCTTGCTTTGACTTTGATGATGTTTGAATAATTATTGTGTTGCCTAAAATGCTAAGATGATGAGATCTAGTCAAGTTGATACTTTCTTAAGACAATTTTTTTAAAGGTTCTTATCAAGAAGAAAATGATTTATGCATTTTTGTTAGATTAGTCTGAGCCTTTGAAGCTGTTCTATTCATATCCTTTGAAGACAAATTTTACCTTTCTGTTTTGGTGCCCTAATATTATATGAGTTAGAGCCTTTGATTTATTTTCCATAATTTAGGTCCCAACACCTAATTCTTATATCCTTCCAAATTTGATTTTGTTATATTATTGAGTAGTTTCATTTATAATGTGGGGTGTTTGATATTATTTGATGGAATGTGTAGGGCGTTGTGAAAAAAACGAATTGAGAATAAAAAAAAATAGTTGAAAAGTGTGAAAGAAAAAAGTTTGAAGAAAAAGTTGAAAAAAAAACTGAAAAAGAAAGAAAGAGAAAAAAATATAGTAGTTATATTTTTGTTGTTTGGATAGGTTCTGGGGATATACAAGTGTGGGCCATTACAATTCTAATCGAGAAGAGCTTATATTAGTGGAGAGAAAGTGGACAATTTGAAGACATGGACATCCGATTCAGATTGGTATTTTTGTGATATGATGTTATTTCGAGTTTATGGTTTATTGTTTAGGGATTTAGGGTTTTAGGGTTTAGGGTTTAGGGTTTAGGGTTTAGGCGTACCTTTGCCGTCCCTAACTCACCCTGTTGCGTCCCCACCGCACCCTTTCGTGTCCGGAGCGTACCTTGTCGCATCCCTGACTCACCCTGTGCCGACTGCGCACCCTGTCCCAGCTTTGGCGCACCCAATCTTTGCTATGGCGTGCCCTATCGCCTCCCCAGCGTACCCTGTCGCGGCATAGGCAAACCCTCTCCCGTGGAGAGTGCACCCTGTTTTGGGCGAGGTGCACCTTGTCACGTCCTTAGCGCACCCTCTCGTGGCCGAGCGCACCCTGTCCCACGAGATGCGCACCCTTTCGTACCCACAGCTCACCCTTTTGCGGCCCTGACTCACCCTTTTGCGACCCTATCTCACCCTGCCATGGCCGAGGTGCACCCTGTCCCGTCCCTAGCACATCCTATCGTGCCCTAGATGAACCCCGTCGCGAGCCTATGCACCTATCATGGTCGAGGTGCACCCTGTCACCTCCTTCGCACACCCTCTCGCGGCCTACGCGAATCGTAACACGACCCCATCTCACCCTATCGTGGTCGAGTAACACCATTTGGTACAATTTAAACTTCATATATCAACTGTGATAAAATTTAAATACCTATTTAATTGAAACCTGAAATTTATTACGATAACTTGTTTACATTTTAATGTCCACTTATTTAACCATTTATATATTTGATTGTTTAAAATTTTAAATTTAATGGCTTGATTAAGTTAACTTCAAATTAATGGTACAACTAAATTTTCTTTTTAACTCAATGGCGGGATGAGTTGAAATTTCCGACTAAAACTTCTTTTGCGTTCACATCTTGACTGGCAACATCGCAGCGTCCCTCAACCTAGCCTGCTGTAACACCGCCCGCCTCGCTCGGCCCGGCACGGCCACGGGACGGCATTGAGGCGTGGCCGCCGCCCGGACGCGGTCGACCTCGTCCGCCTCGGCCGGCCCCGCCCCGCCGCGTTCCCCCCACATCGCCGTGGCCGATTCGCCGGCGGCTCGTGCGGCAGGGCTCGCCGAATGGCTGCCAGATCTGGCCCGCCCGGTCCACCCGCGGCCGCCACGGGACCGCACCGCGTCGGGGAGGCCGCGGTCCCACCGCTGCCGTTGCCGCCCCCCCGCATTATGCCTCGAACAAGCATCTGCCGGCCAGCACCCCCGGCAGCATTCCTTGTCGTCGCCGCCGCCCAAACCCGCCCGCCCCCTGCCCCGCAAATCAGCCGCCCCGGCCCGAAATCAGTCGGCCGCCCTCAGCTCCCCGGCGCGGCATTTGTCCCACCTCCCGCGCGGCTTTTCCTGTCGTTGCCGGGGCGCAGAACGGGCCCAAATCACCGGCGCCTGCTGCGGCACCGGCCAAATCCCCTGCCCCGCCAATCCGCCTTCCCAGCCCGACATGAGACGGCCGCCCCGGCCCTTCATCATCGGGCTGCCCTCCGCCGCGGTGGTGAGCATCATACGGGCCTTGAACAGGATGGGCATGGTGTAGCGATCGGGAGGGTTGCCGGACTGGGCCTTGAGCGGTTATAAACGGAGAGCGGATGAGGGAAGTGAGAGCCGGGCGTATGCCTCATGAGACATTGCCGGTGGAAAGGAAATGTCTCATGAGAGGGAACGGTGAAGACGAAACCTTGTGGGGGATAACAGTGGACACTTAGGAATGAAATGGAATAAATTTTATACCGTGAAAGGTGAAGATGAAGTGTGTTGAGGAGAGTGGACGCTAACGATGAAAAGGATAAAAATTTTATACTCCATCAGGGAAAGCCAACCCAAAAATTTTATGTGCTATTGTCACCATTCATACGTCGAAGTGAATGATGATCTCAATTCGTGGAAACTAATAATGAACTCAATTTGTAAATTTCCAACGGCCGTGGTGATCATTGGGCGGCCCTCCTCCGCGGTGGTGATCATTATACACGCCTTGAACAGGATGGGGAGGGTGTAGCGATTGGGATGGTTGCCAGACAGGGCCATGAGCGGTTAGAGACGGAGAGAAGATGAGGGAAGGGAGAGCCTGGCGTAGGACTCATGACACCATTCCAATGGAGAGGGTGAATGGACGACGGTGTCACCAAGTTGCGTGAGATGCCGAAGTTTAACCCCTTACTCCCCTCAATTTGAACACATCAATGTCAAAATTTATAATTTATAAATGAACATGTAAATATCATAATATTTAAAATGTAAAATTTCTCAGGCGAATACGTTAAAATTTCAAATTTTGAATTTTTTATTTTATAAATTTAACATCTAGAATGAATTAAACTATACATTTCCGTTTGGTTGAATTTTTAAATTTAGAATGGGAATGATTTGAAATTTAAATCCGTGAAATTCTGTCTTTTAAAACTTATACCAAGAACTGATTAATATTTACATAATTGCATGTTTGAATTTTTAAATTTACGACAAGAATGTGAAAAAATATATATCTAATTGGCCGTATTTTGAAATTAATGGCGGGAGTCGATTAAAATTTAGGGTTTCGAATGGTTAAAAGTGGATAAATTTAATAATTTTGAATGTTTGAAATTTAAATTTGATAGCGGGCTATGTGAAATCTTACAATTTAAAACTACTACCGAGAATAGATTAAAATTTTAATTTATACATGTTTGAAATTTTAAATTTACGGCGGGAATGTGTAAAAATTTGTTAATTGTGGGATTTGGCCTCGATGTTTGTATTTTCAAAACAATAGTGAGATTTGACTACCATTTAAATATGTAATTGTTTAAACTTTGAAATTTCTGGTGAGACAGGGGTTAAATTTGAAATGTTGAAATGTTTAAAATTTGAAATTATAAATATCCGGATTGGTTAAACTTTAAAGGTCTAACTTGAGTTCAACATGATTTGAAAATTATACCGGCGATACGAAAGTCTAAACTTTATAAGATATAAATGTGGTTCACACCCCTTAGTACACCTACCCCATCCTCTTTATATTCGGCGGCCGACATTTTTTCTACCGCTGTTATTATCTTTATTACGGGGTCCAAATTGAGTACGACATAGACCGCCACTTGATGTACTCCAATGACGCCGACATTCAACTTAAAAATATCAACGTGCACGTCGACAATGCGAACGGGGGTTGATTAATTCCCCGAGAGCTGATTAAAATAAAAATTTTCTGTTATTTTCAAAAAGAAATTTAGGGTTTACATTATAAAATTAGAATTTATTTAATTTAAAATTTGCCGGCGGCGCCGCCGCCGTCGTTGCTGCCGCCGTCACCAGGATGCTCAGTACATTGACCCCGCCTCGGCCTCTCCCGCACCGGAGCTGTCGGTCAGACGCGGCCGCCGCTGTCACCTCCTACACCTGTCCGCGATCTACCCGCCACGCCGGCCCCGCCCCCCGTCGTCAAACCCGCCACGCCGCGGCCTAAGCGGGATCGGGGAGGAGGGCATCCGGGCCGATTCGACCGGGGCAGGGGCGACCCGAGCAGGGAAGGGAGACCGAGGCAGGGCAGACGTCGATCGCACCGGGATGGGGCGACCGCGGCGGGTAGGGGGAGAATGAGGCGGGGTCAAAATACCTCCGCCGCCAGTGCGTCGGGTTCGTCGTGTGCGCGGCCGGGCGTGACAGACCGGGTCGGGGCGGGGGCGACCGTGTCGGGGTCGTGGTGGAGCGCGGCAGTGCGGGGGCGACCGCGGCGGGACGTCACGGCGGCGGGGCGAGGGAAAACGAGGCGGGGTGGAGGTGGAGCGACGACCGCGGCCGGCTGCTCCCGCGGCACACCGGGCCCCGAGCGGCAGTGTTTTGTTTTTATTTTTTTAACTATATCTGGGCCGTCCTTGTAATCGGACGGTCCAGATAAAATATAAGTTTTCAATTTCAAAGAACAGATCTGATCCGTCGTTGTAATCGGACGGACCAGATGAAATCTATGTTTTATATATTTGAAAAGAATAACAAATCTGGACCGTCCTTCTAATCGGACGGACCATATCAAAAGATAGTTTTTTTTAAAATTGATCTGAACCGTCCTTGATATCGAACGGTCCAAATCAAAATTAATTTTTATTTTTTTATAATGTACAATAGATCTGGACCGTCCTTGTAATCGGACGGGCCAGATCAAATTAAAGTTTTCATTTTTAAGAAAAAACATCTGAGCCGTCCTTTTAATCGGACGGTTGACATTGAAGGATGGTTTTCTTTTTAAAAGCAGCTGATCTTAGCCGTCCTTTTAATCGGACGGTCCATCTCAAATGTAAGTTTTCTTTTTAAAATGAATAACTGATCTGGGCCGTTCTGTCAAATCGTACGGACCAGATCAAAGATAAGCATTCTTATTATGACAAATCAGATCTGGACCGTCCTTGTAATCGGACGGTCGAGATCAGTTATAAATTTTCTATTTTTAAAAAGACCAACACATCTGAACCGTCCTTATAATCGTACGGACCAAATCAATTGTATGTTTTATTTTAAAGAAAAATAACAGATCTGGGCCGTTCTTTTAATCGGACGGTCCAGATTAGATCGCGGGCCTGAAATTTAGACCGTCCGATTAAATGGACGGTCTAGATTAGATCCCGGCTCGGTCCGAGATCTAATTTAGACCGTGAGATTGAACGGACGGTCGAGATCTATCATTGAAATCGAAAAATTTCGCGAGGTCCAGCGACACCGTCCCGCCGTGCTGCCGTTGCCGCCCGCCCGTGCTGCCGTTGCGCCCGGCCGCCGCCACGCCTGTCCGGACACCCAGGGCAGAATTCCCTGTCGTCGCCGGGGCGCAGAAGGGGCCCAATCCCGCCCGCCCCTGCCCGCAAATCCGCCGGCCCGATCCGGGCGTGGCTGCCATGTCCGGCCTGCCAGCGGCCTGATTTGGGCGGTGGTCGGTTAGAAAAGCCCGCCCGCGACGCCGACGGCACCGCGGCAGTAGGACGAGTCTGAGGCGGGGCCAAGGCGGAGTGCGACGGGGCGGGGTCGACCGCGGCGGGCCGGAGGCGACATGGGTGGGGAGGGAACTTTCGCCGCGGGGCCCGATCCGGCCGGGGCCAACAATGTCCGGCTGCCCCGCGGCCTTATTCAGCCGGAGGTTGCCAGTAAATGTCCCCCGTGGCCGGCGACTGCCATATCTGGCCCGATCCGACCCGGGCGTGGCTGCCCAGGTGCGGAGGCCAACGGCCTGATTTGGCCTGTGGTCGGCCAGCGACTCCGGCCTCGGCATGCCGCGGGCACACCCAATCCACCACGGACGGCTGTGACAGAGACCGAGGCAGGGTCAACGAGGAGAGCACCGGGACGGGGCGATCGCCGTGTGTCGGGGGAGAAGGAGGCGGGGTCAAAATACCCCGGCAGACGGCGAGTCGGGTTCGGCGTGTGCGCGGCCGGGCGTGAGGGACCGGGTCGGGGCGCGGGAGACCGTTTCGGGGTCGCGGTGGAGCGCGGCAGTCCGGGGGGACCGCGGCAGGAGGTGGGTCGAGCGACGACCAGGGCCGGCAGCTCCCGGGGCCAATCGGACCCCGACAGCTGGGTTTTGTTTTTTATTTTTTAAATATATCTGGGCCGTCCTTGTAATCAGACGGTCCATATGAAGACAAGTTTTCTCTTAAAAGAATAGATCTGAACCGTCCTTCTAATCGGACGGACAAGATGAAATCTAAGTTTTTTATATTTAAAAAATCATCAGATCTGGACCGTCCATGTAATCGGACGGTCAGTAAGAAAGGAAAATTTAATTATTAAAAAAATAGATCTGAACCGTTG